>JAEIFU010003765.1:0-24389 GCA_018904235.1 Lordiphosa stackelbergi | reverse complement strand
AGTTGAATAATAAAGATGAAGATCGAATGATTGAAACTCAAGTTATAAAGCAGCAAAATAAGGCTGCTTTCAGCTGCTACTGCAAGTACTGAGTATATTACAGTAGGGCTTGACCGACTTACTTATTTGTTTACAATTTTGTTCAGATGTTTTTGTGTTTAATTAAAGAATTTTTGTTTTTAAACTCTAATCTAAAATGTGTATATTTCCTAAGCTGATTTCAAGAATTCTAATCTAATATCTCAGACACTCTGCAATTCATTTATATACCCAGAATTTTCCATCTATTCTACAAATTCCAATCTAACATCAATTCACTGACAACAAACAAATCTGTATAAACGAGCGAGCAGCAACTCATGAATAACAATTGAGATTTGTTTTTCTTGCCGTTCTTTTATTTTGCTCTTTTTTTTGTGTGCAGTTGCATTATCCTTTAATTTGTGGAAATTCAATTACATGTGCATACATTTGTACACATTCTGTTGACTGTACACAAACCCAACGTAATGTGCGCCTCAGGTTCAAGGGCATTATGAAAGCAGCTCAAAAATAAAACTAAACCGAAACGAATGCGTTCACATAATCCATCCATCGAAACACCCGCTCGCTCGCTCGTGCGCACGATGAAGATCGTAGGCCATAAGAAAAAAAAAAGAGAATTCAAATTGATTTCAATTATAATTGAATCAACTAGCGCACAAACGTCAAGAAAACCGCCGCGAAAGTAAACGAACAATCGGCATGGCGGGCCGAAGGGGGCAAGTTTTCAAAATGGCGGCCAAATGGAGCTTCCGGGCCCGTTGCGACGCGTCGCTACGCTTCAGTTTGCAATTAATAAAGTTCCACAAAAAAAAAGTAGTGAGATATTTTTAGAAAACGCAACTATCTTTTTTTTTTTTTGTGCGGTCCCAGTACAGACACGGGGGCGTTTTAAACAAATATTTGTTTATTGTGTTAGCCACATTTGAAAACTGGTTTTGTGTTTAACTACGCACAGAATTTGATTAATTTGCCCCTCTGACTAGAGTTCCATTTGGCCGTTGCCTTGTTTATCAACAGAGTTTGGCTAATAAGTTGAGAGTTTTATTTTATTGTTGTGGCTCAATTTAGGAAAGTTTTTTATTTTTTTTTTTATTTATCTAGACAAACTAATGATTTGGAATTTTGTTTGTATTTGACAGGTCTTTTGCAAACAGGTTGAGGAGTTCGCAGAAATTGTGACGCTGTTTACACAAAAATCACATTAAGCAAATCTCAAAACTTGCGCGTAATTTGAAACCGTAAATAAATTCAATAATTGATATCCAAACAAGCTTAACGCTTCGCTAGACAATTGAAAACAATGTCATTTGAAGGCATTACATAAAAAGTAAAGTGAGAAAAAGAGATACGCATGTAAAGCATTAGACGGAATCAAAACAGACTGAAGAAAAAACGTTTCCATTGAAATTTTGCATAATTTTGTTTACTTTTTTGTTTTTGGTCTGATAAAAAGTAGCCAAATCCACATATTTACATAAGATATAAATAATATGGCAAATAAATTTAAATAAGAGAGATAAATAGAGAATACAGGCAGATAAAGATAGAAACAGAATAGAGATAACCGAACGATTAGCTTACAAAAAAATCTCACAGGTTTAGCCACGTTTGCGGTACAATAGGTTGAATATATGAATAAACTTGTTCAGAGTCTTTGCGCAATAATAAACGGTACGAAAAGTCTTGTAACAGGCAATCAGACAATTAAAGACACAGGCAATTATATTAAAGCCAGGCAATTCCTTAAATAAAGAAGGGCAAGGGTAATGATTTTAAGATACTCGTAATCTGAACCGATTCCTATGAGGATGTCCACAGCACAAGAGACAGTTATTCGCAACAGTGTGACCGAACGCTAGAACAAAAACATCACCATAAAAAATATACGATTTCCGATATATCGCCTCGGAAAAGTATGCAATAATGATATTCATCATTTTGGGCATAAAAATCGATATTTTGGTATCCTCTCTAAAACCACTGAACTGAACCGAAACAGCGGTTTGTTTTTATCAATAAACCAGTTTTTAAGCCGAACAGGTAATCTAAGTCCTTTAAGAAACACTGAACCGAACCAGTTTGAATTCCAAGCGGTGTGTATCCCCTGGTTTTGGGTCCATTTTTAAGCCCATTACAAAAATATTATATAATTATATATTTCGATCATAATAAAGCTCATGGGCGTTAGTCCGATAAATTTTTTGTCAAGAACAGCACCACAATAATAAAGAAAAATAATTTCAAATACTTAGACACCAAAAAATTAAAATATAAATAAGTAATTAAATTAAATTAATGAAACCGCGAAAAGTTTTGATCCAAAAAGAAAAAAAAAAATTTATTCGTCGGCTAAAAACTGTAAATTAACGACCACCAGGCCGAACTTCGCATTATTCGACAGGACAGCAGGCTATTTTTCTTACTATAATGCATACATAGTATTGACACTAACTTGATTTACTAATCATTAGATAACAAAATGGACAAAAAAATTTAGGGGCATTATTGTTGTTTGATAAAACCTTTTTCACTTTGACTCAGGACATTCTAAATTCTTCAAGATGATCTACATTGAAAATTGAGATGAAATCCTAGGGAATTTGGTTGCCTTGGGTATTGCTCCAGCTTCCAAACTACGCAAGTGCCTCTTCATTCTAGGTAATGAGACATATTTAGCATCTTCACCATTTTTTAGACACTCTTCATTGTATGCTAGTCGAACTCTGTGGTTTTGCATGAAGTCGGCACAGCTAACACATCTTTTTATATTATTTTTAAGTTTAAATTCTGCAATCCTTGCTTCTTTGACTAGGACGGTTATTTTCTGAGTTTGAATTTTCTGTACACAGACCCCCATTAGCGGCCTGTATTAAATTTACATTGATATTCCTACATACTAGCTGTATCCTTGCAGAATTTGAAATTGAAACTTGAACCTTGGACATTTGAACTGCCATATCAACCAGCAAGTTCGAGCTGTCTAAATAATTTTTTTTTTGTGGTTAATTCATTTAAACTTAGTAAATATTGTTATTTTCACTGGGGCTTTGCAAAAACACTAAGTCTAAATTAAGTGCGAAAATATCTGGGCATTATGACCGAATTTTATACGGTCTTATGCTCATATCAAATCTAAATTATATTTCCATGGGTACTCGACGATTTTCATAAGGGCTTTATGTCCGTGGGTTTGATGTCATGTCACCAACATCTATATTATCGACGTTCTCAATATTTTAAATAAAAGAGACAAATGTTTACTATAAGCAGGCCTATTGAGGTAATGCTGCTATCATTAAACTATATTTAAAAACAACATTTTGATTCTGTTCAAAATCTCCATCTATCAAAGCTCAAAGCGAAAAAAATTTAATTTATTAAACGAGTTTAAAATTTATTGTTATTACATTTGTTAGTTTATGGCAAGGTGCATATAAAGTAGATGTGAAATCGGTCCTATTGTATTTTTATAAGTTTAACAATACATTTAGTGATATGTATGTATATCGAACTAGTAAATTTTAGGCAGCTCAAGGTCAAATTCCTTTCTTTTTTGCACATATGCTGAATTGGAACTCCCAAGCAGTCCTAGTAATGCTGTCTGCTGATTTTCTGTCGATGGGCTACTGAAGACAGAACCAGGAGGTTCTTTAAACAACTGTACTGTTATTGTATGTCCCTGTTTAAAGTTATGTGGAAACATAATTTGACCTCAAGCCGGTCACGATATGTATTTTGTTTTATTTAGAAACTTATTGAAAAAACTTATTCATGTATTTATATAATGGGATTGAGATAAGATGATTAACTTGAATAGAAAACGCATTTGAATGTATAAAAGAGAAGGTTATGGAGGGCTTAAAAATTTTTGTATGAATTAATTTGAGCACACTCTATGCAAAAAGTAGTACACTGCGCGTAATCACACCCCTTGTGTGAGGCTTTTTCGCTTAATTCAGGCCAAACCAAAAGAGTAAAAAATTTTAATTATTTTGTTGTTTGTAGTCGATTAAATTCTTGGTGAAACAATACAAAAGTTATTCATATCCCATTTTTTTTCCAAAATAGCATAAGAAATAACAAATTAAATAAGGTCATCAGGTTAGAATACCCTTTAGTTTTTGGGCGCTTCCTTGCCATAGTTTTAAATTTAAGCCAATATATATACTAATTAGAACATATTTTCATTAATTTAATAGTGCGTCGATCCTCCCTTGTTTAGAATGACCTCAAAAATACGGTTTGGAAGAGAGTCATACAATTTTCCGATATAATCCAGAGAAACTACTGACCAAGCGCGTTTTATGCCTTTAATTAGATCCTATTTGCTTGAATATTGTGTTCGGACTCGTATTCTTTTCGAACAAGCCATCCCCACACATTTCAATGATATTTAAGTCGGGTGAGCAAGTTTTGGGCCTCAATCCAGGATTTTACCGCCCGTGCATTGTGAATCGGGGCGTTATCTTGTTGAAATTGCCATTGCAGATTTCCAAACAAGTTTTTTAAGTGCGGAAAAGCAGTTTCGAGTACGTTTTTATAAGTGTTTGCATTCATCCTGGCGCTTAAAAACTGCAATTCACGTACCATAGTAAGATATGGCTCCCGATACCATCACGCCACCCACCCGACTATGCAAGCGATCCAACTGATGCTCCTCTTTGCGCAGATCATGGAAGTCGTAATTGTAACAAACTTTTTCCGAAAGAAAGAAGCAATTATGAAGGTCATTTGCTCTGGGAAATTCAAGCGACTTTCTCGTTAGGAGGAGTGTTTTTTCAAGCTTAGTCTTGAAATAACCTAATTGTGATACCATTTGTCGCCTTTGATACCGAGTTTGTTTTCCAACCCACTGTTTATATGACTGACTTGAATTTAAAATAAAAATAATGCTGATTTCAACAGAAACCGCAAAAATGAACTTTTATAGCTTTCCCAAGCAATGTTAAATAGCAAGCATTTTAAATATAATATAATAAGATTTTATTATACATTTTATTGATTTCGCTTTCACGTTGTTTAATCAATGGCATAACTTAAAGTGCTGCTTTCGTCACTATTAAAAGTAGGCAAAAAGTTGGCCCCAGTTTAAGTTCTATCGATAGTACTATCGTCACTATCGATGGTTGGGCGCTATCGAGCCGCCATCGATGGTAGCCCTGCACTATCGATATTGTTCGATAGTTTTTCATAATGCTTCACGCCCCACAAAAATGAGCGCATTTGGCAGCTGCAGCTTTCCGAATATTGTAATAAATTTTAAAATAATTAAGCATCATCCAGATAAGCGTATGTATATGTTTCCGACGTGGGTAAGTTCCAAACTTGATTCAAATAAGGTAATGTTTCATCAATGCTCTTTGAAAACGAGCTCGTCAATCTATCTCACCAAATACTGCAATCCAATTCGAATTTAACTTACTTTCGAATGGAAAAAATCACAGTATCTAGAAAGATCTGTTTCATCACAGGATACTTAAAGTTGCTTATTCAACAACTAAACGGACCCTTATTAAAATGTTAATGATGAAATATTTATGTGTACCTGCCAATTTACCCGAGTCTGAAATCAAAAAATGTGGGACCATTCAGCAGATAATTCTGATTTGCGATTACTGACTTGGAATTGCTGATGAATCTCAGCTGAATAACTTGACAGCAGACTTAAAGATATCCTATGGCTTTAGTACTTTTTATCAACAGAAAAACAACTCACACAAATAAACTTGACCATGCATCAGTATCTTGAAATTACTTTTTTTTTTGTTCTATTCCTTTTCAACAAAAATGATTGTCAAATGTGCCCAGCAATATCAATCGGCAATCACATAATCATTAGACCCACAATTCGTAAATCGAAATTTTCTGCTGAATGAGCCCATTAACGTTGTTCTTTTAAAACAAAAATGGTCTTTCGTACTAAGAAAGAAAGAAAGATAAGAAACATTATTGAAATCCATGTGAAATGAAATGTTATCTCTTTTACTTTGTATACTTAAGAGAACTTATGCTTTATACTGAATGAATATACCACTTTGTGGACATAAATTGTAAATAGTGTGAACAAACAAAAATGAAAATAAAGGAAGGCCATACTCGGATCAGACAAAGTTTATACACCCTTACAGTTACCTTAACCTCCGCGGAACATAAACTACCTCCAATAGGGGCTGGTTTTATAATAGTTACTAGATTAAGATTTGAAAACTTATTGTTAGTCTCATTAAGAGAAGAAGAAAAAATATTCGAACTATACCGATGTTTTGGATATTTCGATATATACTTGATAAACGATATTTCTTTTAGTGATATGTTAGAACGAGTTTACTTAAGCGATTGAAATGGGTAGAAGGCTTTAGGACATAACGATATATCGAGTTCTTGGTATTTCGTGGATTCGATATTAGAGAGTTCGATATTAGCACAAACGAAATCTGTAGAAAATTCTCACCGAGAAACCATGGGTGTAAAGCAGAGTCCGACACGGTCCTATCTACTGTGTATATATCGGCCCTTTGCGACACCGACGCGTCTAGACGTCGACACACCGACAGTATACCAGCTGATATTGCTCTCTTCTGCAACAACAAAGAAGTGCTATATGAGGGCACTCTCGCTTGGCTAATCACACACAAGTAACGCCAAAATGAGCATGAGTGTTTAGTCGGCCCCTCGTCTAAAGTGAATTTAAATCAATATTGGATGGATATCTGATTTCCAATAAAAGATTGAAAACTTTACTTAAGCTTTTGCTATCGGAAATGGAAAATTTTAACAATTTTGATTCCGCATGATTTTATCGAAATCTACATCGAGAACCAGAGGTGTTAATTAACATTTCCTTTGAACAATGCTATCCTGCCAGCCATCTATTGATAAATATCACAGCCCATGAACTCTCATCTCGTTAACTGATAAATCGGAACTATTTATATGGTCTAGCTATCCGATAAATTTATTCGATTTAAATCAACCTCGATGAAAAGTCTGTTAAACAAAGAAAAAAAATGTTTTCGCACTCAACCTTCTTTTAGGAACGACTATTCCTGCGGTAACTACATGATATTTGAGTCATACGATTTTGCTCAGAATTTGAAAAAATTAGGTATTAAAAGCAGGGTTTGTCAAGAAGAGCGAGGTCAAACAAGCTCGCAAGCGACGCAAACGAGCTTCGACTTGCTTCATCGACCGCTGGCCAGCGACTGAAAATCAGTTTGCTCTCTTGGCTCAAGCCTCGGCATGCGTTGGGCCATTACGGTGTAAATAGCGCAATATGTTTGGAACACATTGAGAAAAGAAAAGTTTAAAACAGAACAAAAGTTTCTCAAACAGCTTTGTTCTATAGTCAAATGATCCGGTCGATTTCAAAAAATGTTCAAGCTGAAGAATAAGGTCGGAGACGCTTTTTTCTATGCATAATAATCACTAGAACAAGTGTATAAAAATGGAGAAGTACGCACGCACTATCATTATTATGTGGGAAGTGGGGATTAAAATTCAACAATCTAAACATCTAAAGTAAACAAATCTATATAAAAACGGGAATGTACGAATGTATGTTTGTTTGTATGTGACATATGTGGAACCTGATATTAATAGTTATGAATAAAAATAACCAAGTCCAAATAGATTTATTTTGAATACAATTTGATAGTTGTAATTTTGTCCTGTTTGCTATCATAGATCGGAGAAGACTAAACTTTGTATGTTTATGTTTCGTTTTAAGACTCATGTCTAAGTGATCATAATCCTATCCCACACATATAGGATACCAGTCTAAAAGGTTTCCAGTCAAGGTTAGATATTTTCCGATTCAAAATGGGTTCCGAAACAGAATGGACCAGTTCAAACTTAGAGCCCGAGCAATGCCGGAAAATCTTATTCTCAGCAACCCAACCGGTAGCACTTTTAAGATAAATCCCTGACAAACAGTAAACAGCTGACCGAAATGGTGATGATGAGACTGATAATTATGTCTTATCGCTGCGTCAAATGGTAGAAGACGCTTAGATAACTGGCCAAGATTGTCGCATTCAGCCAAAGCAGGGAAAGTCAGTGGACCTAGAAAAAAGTGACGCTAAAGTTAATATTTGTGCTGATTTTTGTTTGATTTCTTCCTCGTTTTATTTTGGTTTTTTTTTTTGGACTTGAATTGGACTTGAAACGAAAGTAAAGTCATAGTCAGTTGCCTGTCTCAGCTCTGGGAGACCACTAAGAAAAATTTAACAAAAAATACTTTATTTATCATTGCAGTTAAAATATATGTAAAAACCAAAAAAAAATGTGTCTGGACATACCTAAGGCTGCTGCTTAACCTGGGCTATAAATTTTCAGTCATTTGCTTTGGATATTGGAAAGTTTTCGTGTGCATTGCAAGAAATACTTGGCAGCCAGTTACCACCAGCAAAAGAGCAAGTGCAGCCAATTCCAGTTGAGTTGAGGCACTTTTTTTTTGCGCATATTTGCGCGTTTTAATTACCACAACAGCAACTTCAGCATCGTTTGGCCGTCACCATGGAGAATCTTGGCTATAAGGAGGGCAGCACAAAGCCGCGTCGCATGACACGTTCCATCAGTGTCGTTACCAAGACCGAAGTGGAACAGCCGCTGAATGAGAATAATGCAAATAACCGGTAAGTGCCAGTTGCAGTTTGGTGCAGTTTTTTTTTGTTGTTGTACTGAGAGATTTCGCGGCTATGTGAGTGCCAAACCCTAAAAAAATGCTACAAGATTTATGTTATCGATCTCTCTTTGTCGATTGCTGTGGCGCGAAAGTCATAACCCTTAATATGTTTGCAAAATATTTTTATGACTTGAATTTGGTTCACACATTTAAGATTTACGTACAATTTGTATAATCGAGTATTTTGTTCAACTGGTGGAGATGGGCCGATCACTTCTTTGTGGACACTTGTTACTGACAAGGCAATAGACTCATCACTTTGGATTGAAACTGAAAATGATTTAAATGATTCACCGCTGCAAGAGCTTAATATAATTTCAATATAATTTTTTCCGCAATATTAAGAGATTCACTTCAATCAAAAACTTTCATATTTGGAGCGAGAAAATTACCATAAAGATGCATCAGCTACCGACATACACCCAAAAATGAAATGTGTTAAGCAAAACAAAAATTTTTCCGTCAATGCTTTCGTTAAAAATTTTTTTAAATATTTTTAAAAAAGAATTCACCAGGAAGTGTAAAATTCAGCAAAGATTATAACCCTTAGAACATGAAACTAAAACGGAATATCTTCTTTCACCCCCAAATTATTTGGAAATTATTGTATTCAAATGTGTAACTGAAATCTCTTTTAACCAAATTTCAACGCAAAACCAATTCTTGGTGTCCCAGAAACCTGTTTAGGTTGGTTTCAAATCTGTCGGGTTATGTTAGGAGATTTTAGCAAAATTTACCACCCAAACAATTTTGACAGGTAAAGTTAATTATGGAAATGTAGACTTCATTATTTTTATGGATAGGTTGCCTCAAATGAATTAAATATTTAATTTGTTTTAATATTAAAATTTGAATCCAATTGAATGCAACTTTCTAATTAACCTCAGATTGCGCCATCTGTGGTCTATTTAAGAAACGTAACTGTTTAGTTTAATGCAGAGTTAGTTTATGTCGGTTTATTGGCGAAGGCGTGTTGCCGCTAAGAATGAATGCAACACAATGACAGAGAGATGAGTGCGTGGGAGTTGAAGATGTACATTAAAAGACGGAAATATCGACCATCGATAGTTGTCAGTGATGTGTGAACCTTAACCAGGTGTGCTCGGTGCCTCTTCGCTGCCAGCTGCGCTGCTGTGGTGCTCAGGTTCGATTCTCGCCCTGTCTTGCTCTATCGCGGTTGTATTTTGTTTGCGCCAAATGATGGCTGATGGATTGGAGTGAGACAGAGTGCAGACGGTTCGAGTCTGTGACAAAGACGGTTCGAGTTCGTGAACTGGGTTCGACCGAGCAAAGCTGCAGTCTAGATATTTGATGGTCGTTGTGTGAACTAGATAGAGGAACTGGATCTGTGATTGGAGCAGTATGAACTGGCACCGCCACACATCTGTGCCAGCTCACACTTTTCTATCGAATACTTTACAACAGTCTCTTCTCTAATTTAACAAGTATGGCGGCCGCGGGCCGTCTGAGCGGCGTTCTTGAAATAAACTTAATAAATGTATTATTAAACAACACTAAATCAACTTAGTGTTTTATTTGGTACCATCTCTTGCTCAGTTTGAGAAATAACTGAGCTTCTATTGATCAACGCTAAAAATGAAATTTTGGAATAAAAATCATTTAAGACCTTTTATTTTTGCTCATTGCTTTTTATCACATTTAAAATGTTATTAAAATGGAAGATTTCCCAGCCGAGCCTCGTCTAATTGCATCTCATCGACCTCAACAACAAGCATCGTTTCGACCAAACAACGCGAGACTCTACTCTAGGTACAAAACCCAGTACTACAGACTCAGCTACCTCAACACGAAGCCCTTAACCAGAGGCACAACGAAGCCCTCAACCAGAGGCACAACGAAGCCCTCAACCAGAGGCACAACCAAGCCCTCAAGCAGAGGCACAACCAAGCCCTCAACCAGAGGCACAACCAAGCCCTCAACCAGAGGCACAACGAAGCCCTCAACCAGAGGCACAACCAAGCCCACAACCAGAGGCACAACGAAGCCCTCAACCAGAGAAACAAACCAAGCTCTCAACCAGCGGCACAAAGAAGCCCTCGAGGCGAGGCAACATCATCTTAGCTCGAACGAACTTGCTTATCGACGCTTGACGAGAAGCAACCTCATCCTGAGATTGCTTGGGTGTAGAATGTGTTTCCCAAATCTGCTGAGTCTGCGCTTCGCTAGGGCATCGCAGTGTGCTATTATCGGAGGTGTCACAGAAATCTATTCCAACTAAATTCCAACCCAAAACCAATTCTCGGTGGGTTTCAAATCTCTCGTGTTTTGTTAGGAGATTTAGCAAAATTCAGCACCCAAACAATTTTGACAAGCAAAACTAATTTTGGAACTGTAAACAAAATTATTTTTCTGGATAGGTTGCATAAAATGAATAAATTATTTAATTAGTTTAAACATTGAAATTTGCGATTTAATAG
Organism: Lordiphosa stackelbergi; assembly: GCA_018904235.1. Lineage (NCBI taxonomy): Eukaryota > Metazoa > Arthropoda > Insecta > Diptera > Drosophilidae > Lordiphosa > Lordiphosa stackelbergi. The sequence continues at coordinate 13,223 of JAEIFU010003765.1, read as the reverse complement.
TTATTAGGAAAAAACAACCAAAGTCTTTCAAGTTAATCTAAACCAACCACATCAGTGGCGCCGTTTAGCGATTGTGGCTCCATTTGGTTGGCAGCCAGCGGATTAAGGGCTGGCAAGTTATACTTCTTGTTTGGGGCCAACAAATATTTAAATTTTTAATTTTGTTTATGAAGAATATAATTTAAATTTGAACTATAATTTAAAAATGCATCATAAAACATTTATCACAATCAAAAATTTCAGTTGAACATCAAATTAACAAATAACTAAAATTAGTGAAATCTTTTGGCTAGAGATGCAGCCCTGTTTTTAGCGCTGGAACTTTATTTGGAACAGTTTCTGTTCTAACTAGATTTTCAAATAAAAAAATAAAATCTCTCGAAGTTCTGGGACAACGACGGATTTTTCGAGCGATTTGCAAACCAACCGAGGTCAAAATCTCTAGAGATTTCTGTGACACTCCCGTATATGTTTAAAAGACTCCTCCTTCTCTTTACCGAATCTGCCTAGTGGGGTGTTTGTTATTCCAAAGTTGTGGCTCCGCAGTCTGCAGTGACCCGTGTAGAGCCCTGTCAGAATCCTGAGGGCATTCTTACCTTGTTGGATTAACTTTTGAAACCTTTTGAGGTTGTGGTTCACTATTAATGCTTTAGCTTGTCTCATCCCCTGGTGTTTACCCAGGAGGCTGTTCTAAGCGTATGCTCTTCCTTTCTTAGAAGCCCTTTTATTGTGTGTTGGCCTATGCCGCAGTAGGACTCTGGCCCTACCATCGCGGTGGCTGCACCCTTGCGTGCCAATTCGTCGGCCAATTCGTTTCCGGGGATGTTGTTTTGTCCCGGTATCCATCGTAGGGTCAGGTTGTTCCTGCTGCTTAGTTAATCATTGGATCAAAAACTCTGACTCAATCGCTTGATACGATTGCGGTATGAGCTAAATATATTCAATGCTGAGTTTTGTTGATTGATTAGAAAGAAAATTAAATCTCTTGAAGTTGTGTAACACCGATGGATTTTTAGAGCAGTTTTCAAACGAACCTAGGCCAAAATCTTTAAACATTTCCAGGACACCCCCCAATGTAGCGAAATTTGGTCAACTCAGTTGAGTTCCCCTTGTTGGGTTAGGCGAGCGAAACCAATTTCGGGAAAATGTAATTCGAGCGATAAAAATTTCAGAGATAATTGGCAAATATTGTCAAAATCAGTGTAACAATGGTTTCTCTCATTTGTAGTATGCATATTTTAATTTCACCACGCAAAGACTTGAATTGACTTTGAACCTTGAAGACTCACTGAGAAACAAATTTGATTGGTTTTGGAACATCAATCATTGGGTATGATTCAAATAGACAAATCTCATTGGATTGGGAATGATATTTACAAGCTAAGTTCCGCTATATGCAATAGGATCAGAGTCATCGCAAAAGCCCAATGGTTACTTAACGCGAAAAGTTAAAAAGCTGCTACCGATTTTTGGAATATTTTTCTGATAACCGAGCTGTTATTTCACTGTTAAATCAGCCCTCGAACTTACAATCAACAACACCTAGATTCTGCCTAAGTAGGTGCATCTAATGCGGGGTTCTAAAAGAAGAGATCAAGCTTGTTTCAGATTTGCAAAATTTCGCTCAACTCGTGGCGTTATCTATTCTGAAAAGCGCAATAAGATCCGAGCAAAAACACCAAAGTTATGCACGAAACAATTTTGCTTGTGAGAGGGAGGAGAGAAGCGCTGTGCCTATTTCAGAGCGGTTTGTTGGGCTCAATGTACAGGTATATCGGAGTAACATGACTGAACGTTCTTATTTGTTTTCCTTTGGAATTTTCGGAGTCCATAGTTACAGACGCATAGTTGAAAAGCCCCAATTATGTACAGCAGAATGCGTCTAAATTTCATTTGTAGTCAAAAATTTCTCGATTGTAGGATTTATATTAAGACATATACGCGAAAAAACTACTACATATTCCCATTACGTATTACGCAGCGAATAAGTGCTGTTAATGCCTCTATTTCGCTTTGACGTATGTAAAGAGCGATGCAAATCGATATTTGTGCGTATAAAATTGAGTAAGCAGAAGAACCAACCACATTGTTGATGGGTCTGAAGCATATAGAACTGCTGATCTCTTGAGAACAATGTAGGAAGACGCAATTCCCGATGTTTAATTGGAGTCAGTGTGCTAATACTGCAGATTTTAAAATGGCATAATGATAAATACAAATAATATGTTATTCATTTCGTTTAGACATGGAAATCTTTAGAGATTTTCGTATAAACGATTTCACTTTGACCTAAACTTGAACTACTTTATTAAGAAGTGATAAAAATAAGACTGGCTTATGGAAGGAATACCGTACGTATTAAATGTACGTGGCTTTGAGTAGACGGTTTCAAATCGCTCAACTTTCGTCATCTAATCTAGTAGCCGCGCATATTTGTGACCCTTTGCATATTAAGTAAAAATTTTTAGTTTGAAATGCAAAAACCTCTAGAGATTTCTGGAACACAACCAAATATGTCTAAAATGTGCGAACGAGTACTGAGTATTCATTCCATACACTTTCTGCTCTATTTGAGATTCGCTTATAAGGGTTTGTTTTTTCTGTGGTTGTTGTTGGACTGCTGTCAAACTCCTGTTTCATTGCCCACCGCTGGTTTAGACGAAAGGTTCTTGAAATGCGTCTCTGGATGAACATCGAAATCCGAAAGGTAATTTTTGCTTTTTAAAATCGTTTAAAACGCCTTGGGAAAATTTCAAAAGAAAGCTGTGAAAACTTTTAATGATAAAACTTGCCATGGATTATAGAACAGCTGTGAGCTGCTTATATAACACGCTCGCTTATCTTCTTTAACAATCCATTTAATCCAACTTTATTCCTCAAAACTTCTGTTTAAATTGTTTTTATTATTTATGCTCAATTTTTCTGGTGTAACTTCAGTAAAAGCCAGTTCCAGCTTAAAGCGAAATGTGTCAGCCAAGTCTGGAAGAAACTTCCTATGTTGTCTTCACTCCCACACAAATTCACCAAGCGGACTGAGATTTTGGCAAACTCTCTGCCCATGGCAGTTCTTTTCTCTCTCTCTCTCCCCACATTTTCTCTCTTGCCCTCTCTCTTTGGAGGTCTTTCAATCTCCATTGGCGACTCAAAATACCTGAGCTTACGGTTTTTCATCAACCACAGCGACTACTCAGTCGGTTTTGAAACAACAATGCAGGCGGACGCGTTAGTCGCTGGCTTAAAATAAAAGCTAGAAACGCGTTCGTAGTGATCGTCGTCATAAACAAAACAAAAACCAACTAACAAACGTAAATAGACAAAAACACAACAACAGCAACAAAACGGAAGTGAAAAATTCGCGTTTTTCGCACAACATTTTTGCATTTTCCGCCCGTTAGGCACAAATTGTTGATAGTCAGCCCACAAAAAAAAAGCGGGGGGCTTCCCATTGTGAGCCACTTTGGCCCGTTGTCTAAACTACCTCTCGGTCGCGATCAGCCAGACACAGTCAGTCAGTCAAATGTATTTTGGAAATGAAATTAGAAATTGAAAATAGCTCATTGGCGAATTGGCATCATCCGTGGATATGGCTGCAAACGGTGTAGGTATTCAATGTAGCCGGTGTACTTGACAAATTCTATAAAATAAAACAAAACGTTTGCATAACTCTAAAATATATTTTTAGTTCAATTTATGCATGCTTAAAAGTCAACAAGCACTCGAACTCTACTTGCTTTGTCATTGAAATAACCATAAAAAATGTATATTTAAATAAATATATGAATAAAAAGATTAAATGTGAGATGAGTAGGAACAATATGATGATTATTGTTCAAGAAGATTAATTTACAATTTGGAGAAAATATTTCAACTTGAATGATTATTAAGACTTTTGATCAATTTGGAATTTAAATGATGAATAAAAAAAGGATCGCACATCTAAAGTGTGTATATTCTATACAATAATTTAGTTTACACAGACCGACCAAAAGGAAAGTGAATGATGTTTGTGGAGTTGTTAATCGATTTATGTTCCAAGAAGGAACTGAAGTAAAGGAAGAAGATATTAAAATTTAAAGAAGGGCCACAGCAATACTAGTTTGACCATCGCTGTCATAGTCGATTTTCAGAGTTCTGATACAAAAAACAAAAATTATGTAATTAATACTGTTTGGATAACTCAACAAAAGTGCTGAATCTTGATTTTTTTGTAAATTCAAGAATTTTTCGATTGAGTACGAAATAAATTAACAAATTGTATTGCAGTTAAAAATAGCTATTTGACCGTATTAAAAATGGAATATATTTTTACATACAAAATTCTATACTAAGAAAGAAGCAACTAAAGAAAAATTAGTAAATGTTTAGTAAACGACCCTTCTCAACAACAATTTTGGAAAAATATATATCGATGGACCGCGAATTATAAAGAATTATTATACAACAAAGTCGAGCCGGTCATCCATGGTTTCTTTTTTAATGAATTTTAAAGTTTGCAGGTTGTGTATTAAAAATAAAACATATTTGAGCGACTTAACCACAGAGCTTCAATGCAATAGCATTTCCAAATTCATAAAGCTATTCAATAGCAAAATACAATATATGAGGGTATGTTCTACAAATCTCTAGAGATTTTCGTATAAACGATAGCACTTTGAACTAAACTTGGACTACTTTATTTGCAAAGTGCCAATGTGGAAGGAAAACCGTACGCATCAAATGTACTTGGCTTTGAGAAGGCGGTTTCAAATCCCTCAACTTTTGTCATCTAATCTAGTAGCCGGGCATATTTGACCCCAAGACATATAAATTCAAACAGCTTTAAGTCCTTTACTCAGATGAGATAAATTTTTAGTTTGGTACGATTTTTCCAGAGGTCCGGAATATCTCACTCAAAATGAAAGTGTTGTAAAATAACCCTGTTATAGTCTGTGGAACGGACATTTTCAACACTAAATTTCATTTACAGCGATAAGGCCATAAAATTAAACACCGAAAACTTTCATTCTGAATAGTAGTTTCTTGCCGCAGTTATATCTCAGTGCTCTTGTAAAGGAAGTTTGACCTTGTGGGTGGAAAGGGCTGGAAAATCATATAAGGATTAATGTGTAATTGCAGTTCACAGCTACTGGATCTCCATGGTAATACAAGTGCCTAAGAAACTGCTTTTCAAAACCTCCAATGACCAAGAAATCCGAATTTACGCAGAAATGCGAGTTTTATATATCACATAACTACATAGCCGTGATAATGACAATACTCAACCGCGATAAATACCATTGATAACCAATGGTAAAGAATATAGTCAAAATCACAAAGATTGTTTCAAACCACTTTCTGCGTACGACAAATCTTTTAATCGCTGAAAAATACCAAATAGGATCAAAAATAGTAATAACGTCAATTACACTCTACTCTCAACCAAGTGGAAAATCATGCAAGGATGCAATGCATAAGCTCAATTCCATGAAAAGAGACCTCCATGGACCATGGGAATAAAACCCCAAAAGACTTAAAAAATGCTTTTCAAGACCAGAAATGACTTCACACAACTACAAAAATATGATTACGACAATACTTACCCATATATCAGGTCATGCTTCCACTGATCTTAGAGCTATTTTTTTGGCAACAGGCATCATTCTGAAGCTTAAGAAAATTGTTTTCCTTTGAGGCGCAACAAGTGTAATTGTCTTACATAAAAGTAAGTTGAAACAACAAAATTCATGCTTATTGCTGAATTTTCATGCTTATTGACGCGCGGCGCCAGCTGGGCGCAGCAGGTACAGTGTGCGCGATCGAGACCCGCTTGGCACTGAAGTATGTATATGGTGTGTGTCTCGTTTGCCGACTCGATTTTATCTGAAACGGTTGGTTTTTTACTGATTTTGTTATACCTGTACCCTAAAAAAGGGTAAAGGGGATGTGAGAGGAAAATATAAAAAAAACAGCATCAACAGCCGAGTCGATTTAGGCATGTCCGTCTGCGGGCGGCGGCCGGGGGAAAAAGGTTGAAAAAAAAAAAATAACCCCCTCCGCCCCGCAATTTGAAAAAACGTTATATCTCCCACAGTTTGAAGATAGACGATTCGTACTTTTAGAGATAGTTAGTATAGCAAAATGAATCGATTTGCCGAAGAAATGATAAAGATCGGATGAACGGTTCTCGTTATGAGCAAAAAAGCGACCAAGCTACCACCCCTCCCACCTAAAAAAAATTTTGCATATTTTCGGATGGTCACCCTAGGAGCACTGTTAAAACGATTTTTCTGAGTAACGGATATCGACAACTACGCTCCGTTGTCAATTGTGTATAGTCGGGCACTCGACTGCAACGGCCGCTGGTATAAAACATTGTTCCCAATCACATGAAAAGCTAATGTTTATACGAAAACATATATGGATTAAGTGAAGTGTATAACGTTCTTTAATTTGAAATTTTTTTATATTATTTAAAAAAAAAATGTTCAAATTTTCCCTACACATCCCGCAAAGTTTTTTAATATTGATTGTTTGAGCGGTTTTGAATACCCATTTTTAAAAAAATTTGGCAGCAAACTAGGGCTTAAAACCTAAATGAAATTCGGTTTCGGTCAAGGCATTTATATTGGCCTAAAGACTACCTAAAAAGGAATCGGACAAGCAACCTATGCCCGTTTCCCATTATATATAGTCCTAGAACCGTAAACCAAACCGTACGACTTAGACACAGCAACCGATTCGTTGACAAAATTTGTTGAACAATTTTATGTACTCAATATACAGTCAGTGTTTACGAAAACCGCTTGTGAAATACGGAAAATGCTGGAAATGAAAGGCCGATTTTCAATATTTTGGCGGTAAGGTTAATAACTAGCGACCTTTCTAAATAGTACAATTTGAGAATTGCAGGCTCGATGTCAAGTAAAACACACAGATGTGTATGTTGTTTTTCTAATATATTTCGCTTGCTCCTCGGCAACCATTTTCAGAGACACTAAAAACAATTTTCAATAACAATTAGGGTATTCACGACCCCCAGTTCAGATACGAAATTGTTGAGTTGATGAATTTTCAACACGTTTCAAAGTGAACAAATCTTTTTGACAACATGCCTGTTGAACTGTAAGGTTTTTTAATTTTAGTAATTTTTTTACTAAAACTTAGTCAAGTAAAGCATTCAAAAGATTTGAGATCAATAGCCCGAAGTCAATTTAAGAGCAAATTGGCAAATGTACCTGTCCACGTTCTACAGAATACGTACATAGGAGTATCGCAGATAAACCTTTCCGGGCTACGCAAGTAGCAAATTTTTGGTTAACGTTGCGATAACAAATTCGTAACCACACTTGTTTTAAAATTCTAGATTACAAAAAAAAAAAAAAACAATGTCTCAAACTGGGAATTGAACCTAGGTCTTGCTGCCTTTTATTGACGAGCCGAAAATAAAGAAAAAGAAATAAATGTGCTATATAGAAAAAAATAGTGTTTTGGCAACACAGAAGTTCTCATTTAAAGAGAATTAGTGTCAGTTAGTATAAGAGAGCTGTGTTTTTGAAAAACTGTGAACTAATTCTCAAATAACAATACGAACTTAACTGAGGGTCGTAAATATATTAATTGATTTTATCAAAAAACACAAAACATTTTTACATACATTGTTTTACACGTCTTGGATACTGACTTATTGTTTGGTCAGTAATTATCTGTATAAGTGCGCACAGTTTTCTGATTTGTAGTTAAGTCTCTTGTCAGTGTGTGTGTCTATAATATATAACATGTCTAGAGTGAAGCGTTTGCTGTAGTGGTTTTTTGCTGTAGGATTGTTGTTACTTCGAAATTCGCTCTCTATACAGTCTCTCAATCTCTTAACGTGTGTGCTTTTAAATTTTTCGCACAAGAGAAAGGGACCTACAGTTTAAGGCCGAATCCGTTGGCTCCGTTGCTAGTTACTTCACAGCTGGCGACAATAGCTAATGAAGGGGATCGAATGTGTAAAAGCTATTTTCTAAAGAACGAAAAAAATCTTTTTTATTAGATGTTCCGAGGCGGGATCGAACGCACGACCTCCCGCCCAGCATTCCAGCACACTAACCGCTGGGCCACATACGGTTAAAGGTTTGTGTCCAAGATAATGGTCCATCCCCTCATATTTCCATTTTACATTTTCTAGCTATGAGTTAATTTGAAGTTTAATTGACCTTTTATGGTTTTTGTGTTAAAGGGGGGGGGTGGTATTTAATTGAAATGCGTTTAGAATTTTTTGATCTAGGTAAAAATTTTTCGTTGCAAAATTCTGCATCCTAGAGTCAAAAAATAAGTTTCATTTCATATGTTTGGCTTTGTGCTTTTTCTTTTGGAGAAAAAAGGGGGCAACAAAAAACCATTAAAGGAAATAAAGAAGAGGCTGTAACAGTTGCTCTTGTTTAGTGGAGTCAGTCGAAGCAGCAGCATGGGTTTCGCTTTCAGAAGTCTCTTACATCATTTGTGCTGCTTTTGCATTTTGCTTTTTGCCCGGCGCGTTATTTCTCTCAACAAGCAGAAACAAACCTTTTAACGTTACTTGTCTTGGCTCGGTTGAAGGTAACAACAACAACGTTCTAAGGAAACCAAATGTTGTTTTTGCGTTGCGTTAAATTGCGTTTTCCGTCCACTTGCAGAAGCGATCACATGCTTCTGCTTCGACTTATGCCACTGAACAAATGCAGAATCAAAATCAACAATTATGAAGCTGTTCGCTTTACGTAGATTGAACTGGGAACAAAACCGTCGCCTGCCATTTTCTGTGGATAAACTCCGCCTATTGAACCCACCGTCTTTGCAGGATCGTAGAATCTTTTATAGATTTATGTTCTTTCATAAACTAATAGGTGGCCATATGGACTCTTGTTTTCTTTGGAGCCATATTAAGTTTTCGATCCCTCCTAGACCGTTCCGGACAATTTTCTGGGATCCACATCCGGTTATAATCGGATCGACCTTACCATATACAAAGAAACTGTACCAACTGTACCTAAAAAGTCAGCTGTTTCTTCTTTTGGTCGAACGATTTTATTACACAAAGATTTGATTTTTTTGAGTATTTGGTTTAATATTTTAAAGTAAATAAACAATTTTAGTAAAAATCAGTTGACATACAATCATTCTCAAAGCTGTATATTTAGTCTTGAAATTTGGCAGATCCTCAATAATTTCAGTTTTACGATTATATCGTAAATATTTATATAATTTTAATTGCGTTAAAAAGTAGACACGTGGTTCCTTTTGCCGATGGAAAGTCGGAATCATTTAGGGAAATTTTTTGATATTTTATAACAAACCTTATCTGATGCCTGGTTTTTAAGTACACAGAAAAAATGAGATATTTGTTGAAATTTCGGTATCCATTTGGACCGAATAGTAAAAATATAGTAAAAAAGGATATTAATAATATCCATTTAATCTTAGATTTTCATCCAATATATCTATAAATCGTTCAAAGGATATGAAAAAACTATCCATTCCAAATGGATATTAAGGGATTTTTTTCTCTGTGTACCAAGTGACTTTACAAATACACAAATCTAGCTTAATCGGAAACTGTTAAATTTATATACCGCACTCACAAATTTAGCCGTCACAAATCCATTACTAACTCTACTTTCTTTCTCTCTCGTCCCACCAAAACAGTTTCAAATCGATTCCACCCAATCTGATGGTGCGATGGCGCAACAATACTGACGCCATGATCGAAGCACAGTATCCGACAGCTGGTGAATTCGAATACATGGAGTGTGGTCCCTCACCGCCGGCGGAGAGTGCGCCGAGCATGTATGATAGCTTCGAGGAGCCCACAAGTGAGCTAAGCGTACAGATATGCAATGACACGTTACGGATTAGCCTCATCGATCAGATGAAGAGTGCCGCCGGGCGTGTTCGCTACTTTGAGGATATCGAACAGGGCAATGTGGTGGCAGAGAGTACGAAAACTCATTTTGAGTCGGCCTCCAAGTTGGAGAAGAATCTAAGTTATTTATGGGCAGCATTCCTGAAGCGTTGGGACTTGATAGAGAGTCTGCTGGATGCCGGGGCCGAGCTGCACTTTTGTGATCAGAATGGCATATCGGCCTTGCATTTGGGTGCGTTTAGTGGTTGTCTGGCCACACTGGGATTGCTGGTGGCCAAAGGGATTGAACGTGAATCTGCAGTCCAAGTGTTATACGGCTTTGCATTGTGCCGCCTTTGGCAATGCCGCCGAAGCGGCCAAGTTTCTGATTAATAATGGCGCCGATATCACTAAGGATACGAACAAACCCAACTGTGAGGAAAGTCTTTTACATTGCGCGGTGCGTTCCAATGCCTTGGAATGTCTGCAGCTGTTCATCAGCGAGGGAGCAGATGTGAATTCTTTGAAACCAAATGGTACCAATGCCATTCATTTGGCCGCAGATTTGGGTAATCTTCAGTGTCTGGAGGCTTTACTCAATGCACCAAATGCTGATGCCAATGTACGCATTTGTATACGCGAAAAGGAATCTACGGCATTACATCTGGCCGCAGATGAGGGAAATGTGGAGTGTGTGGATCTTTTATTGGCCAAGGGAGCTGATGCCAAACTAAAGAATCATCGTGGTTTTACTCCATTGCATTTGGCGGCGCGTACCTCGAGTTTGGAGTGTGTGGAATCTTTGCTAAGGAATGGCAATGCTGATCCCAATGCGGAGGACTTTGATCATCGTACTCCTTTGCATGCGGCTGTGGGAAAATCCGAGAATGCCTATGATATAATGGAGACCCTCATCCAATGGGGTGCCAATGTCAATCACAAGGATATTTATGGTTTTACGGCACTCCATTTAGCCGCACTCGATGGCCTGGTGCAGTGCGTCGAAATGTTAATATTTCATGGGGCTGATGTGACCACCAAATCGAAGAAGGGCACCTCGGCTTTGAATGTTATTACACGAAAAACACCCGCTTCGGTGGCCATGATAAGACAGAAATTGGATGCAGCCATCACATTGCATCATTCGCAGGTAGGTGGGATTAAGGAAATTAACTACAAATTATGGGTCTTTGAGGGGCTTTTATACCTATAGACTGCAGATTTTCAGATTTTTGGTTGGGATTGGAACAGAACAGACATTTTTTTTGAAGTCCTCGGCTCGGGATAAATTCTTTATGCCGTTCATTCCGAAGCTTGTGAATTTTTTTTATAACTGATAGAATATTCTGCCAGCAGTGTGACCCTATTACAGAAAAACACTTACTAGAAACAAACGGTCACACTGTTTTCGTATGCAGTTTTCAATTAGTTGAAGGAGTTTTTTGATATGTGGAGAGTTATAGCTGAGAACATTATATTTCAAGCAAAGTTTACCAGAACCAGCTCACGGCCGCGTAGACACCAATACAAATGAAGAAAATATTTGTGAAACAACAAAAAAATAGTCAAAGAAAAACGATGTTTCTTTATGTGTGTTAGTTCGCGGCTCTCTGACACACACAAAATCATTCGCCGCCAACAACAAAACCTTCGCTCGGATAGAAAGAGAAAAGAGAACACCTATGAAGATGTTATTGCACAACGCATAGCCATAAGCTATGCTTGAGGGCTATACGCGCGGCTTTTCCTTATTGTTAGAACCAATAAAAATGACTTTCATACTAATCACGAAAGCATTTCGGTTGGTCTTTTTACCACTCGAAAGACGGTACTAACTAATGTTTGAAACGGTACCTTTCAAAAGTAAAATCCTTGAACCACATATAATTAAGGAGGATTGTAGTTTAAATTAACTTTTAATTAGGCGATTGATCGTGCTTCGTTGTGCTTTTTAGGCCAAAGCTTTTATGTTTTTGAATTCACACAAAGCACGTACGAAATAAATTTAAATTGTTATTGATAAATCGAGTTCACAAAATATCGATATATGGATTTATTAGTGATTTGTTATAAAGCTCTAAAGAACTACAGAAACACTTGTAATAATCATCATCAGTTCCTGTTATAGGATATAGTCAGTTATTGATATAGAAATAATCAACCTTTTTAGACCCGAATTTAATTAAGTAAATAGTAAGAAGTTTGATACAATTTTCGAGTCTCACTCATGATTAAAAACACCTAGCGCATGTGCCTTTCCTGCTCATTCTTTTTATCTTCCAAAAAGGCGCTTCTCCTCTTTCCTTTTCTCCCGTAATAGGGCCTTATCAGCCTCCGTTACTCCTGACTGCAGAGTTCTCTTGTACACAGCGACTTTGCATGATGACGTTGAGAAGAAAAAGAAGAAGAAGTTTATCATTGGTCTCCCTTACAGATTTAACAATACTATACAAATATTATTCTGGGGGTGGTCATTCGCGTCAAAGAATTTTTAGGTTGTTTCGCTGGAAAAGTTGGTGTTTTCTGGTATAAAATTTTGATTACAATCGATAAGAAGAAAATTTTATACATATCAGAATATATCACATATCGATAGGAAATGCATAACCTTACAAAAAATCAAATTTAGTTTACTCGTATTTTTGTAAAACAGAATTGTTTGTGTCTGGGTACCTTTTTAACGATTGTACCGCATACATCATATTCATTGGCATGATTTTTTTTTCATATTGTGTATAAAATTCGAAAGCTCTTTCTCCAGCTTTTCCTCACAAACTTGTAGTTGGGTTTTGGCACTTCGCTTTTTGAGCGTGTCACACTCTAAGCCGTATTATGCTGGCTGTTATTGTTACGTTTTTAATTAAAAAAAAAAATCTGGAGGATTTAGTTAGGAACAAAAAGTCAGACTCCGTAATCTGAGACAGAAATATTTAGCGGAAAAAAGCAGGCATTTGGGCGAGTAGAAAATTTGTCTTTATAAAACTATATTTAAGATTTGAACTCAACAAAATCTGCTACATAGACAATTTTTTTATCAAAATTAATATTCGTTTGCCTGTGTGAACTATGCTTAAGCAATGATCTAGAGGAATTGATATGCGCATCTGTCTCTTCAGCAAGTGGTGTCTTGTATTGTTGTAGAAAAATCGATAGCACTATCGATACTATCGATGATTGTGTATATGGCAAACAATCGATTGTTGTGGCCCGCTATCAAAGTATCGGAGCAAACTTAATTTTATAACAAAGTAAGAGGAAAAATGTCTTAATTTGTCATGAATTACCTAGAATATTAGTGGTATTACTGAAAGTTGCCCCGAAAGCAAATCAAAAGCAAAGCAGTTGGTGAAACGAACCAGATTTCACCAGATTTTCATTTGCT
>JAEIFU010003764.1:0-24399 GCA_018904235.1 Lordiphosa stackelbergi | reverse complement strand
ATTTTCTCCAAAATAGGTGCACGTGCTCTACTTGTACATTTTGTAGATATAGATGACCTAATCCTTTCAAGGCTTCTCAAGCTGTACCAGCTTTGGATGATAGAAGCACAAAGGCACTAACGCATCAAAATCAAAACTATCGATATTTTGCAATCGTGTAAGAACGAGGTTTTGAACGTGTTAAAAGGAGAGGAACTTAATTTTGTAACCGTGTAGACCGAAGTTCGTGCTAAAAGAGTCGTGTTAAGCGAGGGCCAAGTGTATTTTTGTTTTTTGTATATTCTCTGAGGGGGGGGCTTCAGCCCCTACCCCCCGCCCCCCTCCCTGGATCCGCTACTGGGCTTGTGACTCTCTCACTTGTTTGATTTGAAATTATGTTATACTTGAAGATAAAACGTTAAAATTTGCTCTACGCATTCCGTAAAGTTTTTCAATGATTATTAATTGAAGGCTCTGCGAAATAATGCCCTAAAAATAAAATGACATAAGGCCCCAACAATTTATCTAGAAACCAAAAACCACCCTGTTTGATCAAATTTGGGGCGCTTTTTCCTTTTTTAAGGGCAGTATTTCATAAATAAAATTTTAAAATCAAATAAGTCCTCCAAAGAAATAATGAAGTAAGACCGAAAAACTAATTTTTTTTGGGGCCCTGTTCCATTTTATAAGGAAATAAGACGGCAATTTTAATGTGATTTTTTGGGTTCTGTTTAATTTTTCTTATATTTTCTAAATACAAAAATTGAATGGTTTTTTGTATCAAATTTTCATTATTTAATTGAAAAAAATTGATTCAATTCTAAGACAAGTCGCCAGATTTTTGTATTATAAACTCCTTAACACGCTTTTTAAAAAAATTGACTGCGGCGCTCTTTCTTTTCCAATTGTACTTCAAAGCAGGGACTAAGCCCGAAATTAATTTCAGTTTGAGTCAGCGCAATTACATAGGATCCTAAATTTTTTACTTGTGCAAACAAGCATCCCATTCCCGTTCGCATCAAATACGAGTTAGAACAAAATCGTTGACAAAATTTGTTGAAAAATTTTATGTATACAGTCTGGTTTAGTGGATTTTAATAAATTTTCGAAACATTGCTCGTTTTTGGAGCAATAATTCGCCCTTCTCAGAGCCTTTGTATGTTAAGTGTGTAGAATTCAGTTTTTTGAAAGAAAATCGTACTGGACTTTTGTTAATTCATGTTTGTTCACATCAGAAACACTAAAAAAACAATCTAAAGATTCAACCTATTTGCTCTATCACTGTCTCTTGCGAAAACGGCAAGGCGTTTGTGTAACTAATTTTTCAGAAAACGCGTTAAAGATATTTTTGAAATTCATGTTAACCTAAAAAGCTGGTTTGAAAATTATGAGGAAAAATTAAAAAAAAAAAAAAAAAAACTACTTCGTCTTTCCAGTTTTATGCCTTAAATATTTTGAAATTCATGAAAAAAAAAAAAAAACATTTATTAAAAAGCTTCAAAATCTGTATAAAAACGCATAATATTAATAATCGCTGAAGTGAGACACGTCAACATTAAAAACAAAAAAGTTTTCTCATTAAAACCCACTTTTCGACCGATAGTTCCTATGGCAGCTATAAGATATAGTAATCCAGATACAAGTCAGGTTCCGACTATTATGTAAATTATTTACAGTAAAGAAGGCTCCGTGCAAGTTTCAGCTTGATAGCTTTAAAACTGGGAAACTAGTTTCAATGAAACAGACAGACAGACGGACGGACAAAGCTCAATCGACTCAGCTCGTCACCCTGATCAAGAGTATATATAGTTTATAGGGTCGGAAAAGAATATTTCTATGCGTTGCAAACTTCTGGGCAAAATTATAATACCCTTTGCAAGGGTATAAAAATAATGAAAAGTAGAGCCTCTGTTATCGCCTTTGAAATGTACCTGGTTTCCTATATCTTGGATTTTTTTAAGTTCATATTGAGTTAACTTCTACGATTGAATATTATATTCATGTGGCTTGATATGCTTCTCATAATTTTGAACTTACCTATTTTGATAGGCCTGCATTTTATTCTTCAGTATTTTTACTCGAATCTTATGACGGTATACAGCATAGATAGAGATTGGGCTTAACTTTATTTATATATAACTATATATATATATATATATATATATAATAGGTGGAGACAGAAATTGTTGCATGTATGTAGTCTTATGCAATGCTAGATCAGAGAGTTTGTTTCAGAAATTACAACTTTTCCCCTTCTTCTCCTTTTAACCATGAAAAGGTCAGAGCCACAATGTTTTAGTTTGAACCTAGTGATTTAATATATATTAAATAGAATATATAGAAGAAGGGGAAGAAGTTGTAATTCTGAACAAACTCGATCTGGGCACGATCTACATACATGCAACAATTTATCTCTACCTATTATTGTGCGAGATCGACGCGTTCATATATAGACATACAGACGGGTCGCCGAATCATAAATAATTGGCATAAAGTCTACTATTTGCAGATATACATACTCTTCTTGCTTTCTCTGTTTCCAATCCAGTCTCAAATTGACACATTTTGTACTTGAATTCTATTTCTTTCATCTTTCATTTCATTCCTAGATACCAAATTTAAAAATTTGTAACCTTTACGTATATTTTTTTTTAATAAAATAATAAGGGGAGAAGAAAGGGGTTATTATAAAAAGGAAGTAAAACAGAATTCTAATATGCTTTTCACAGCGAACGGAACCAAGTGTGACAAAATATTTGAGCGTGAACCTGTTCCGAACCAAATTATTCAGCCTTTTTTTATTATACCTTAAAATATCGAAAGTATTGGAAAGCAATATTTTTTGTTATGTGGTCGATATAGTGCGACAGCCTTCAATTAGTCAAGAAAGTACAAAGCCGTCCATTTAAAAATTCTGAAAAGAAGTATAGAATTAATGATAAAGTCGGCACCAATTATAGCCTATGTCTTAATATCCTTGATTCAAGCTATTTAAATAATTCTGAAAAGCAAAAAGTCAGGCTGCCTTCACACATAAGGCATGATAATAGACGAAATCTGGTAGGCCTGCATTTCCCCATCCTGCCGAGTCTCCTGCTTTTTGTTATGTTTTAAATTTGAATACCTTGTCAAACTCATAGAATTTCATGGGGAAATGCAGGCCTACTAGAATATCATGACTCATGGGTCGAACAGTGAGAAGCCAGTCATATACGAAACATGGGTATTATTTTTCATAGACTGCAAAGCTTAAACATAAATTCAATCTCGTTCAAAATGTGACGATTTAGAAAATCATCTACGAAATGTTGACGATCGCTAATATCATTTAAAAATGAAACGATTTGTTATATTATTTTAGACTTTGGATTTTCTAAATCATCATCAACTTAAAAAAGTCTTTCCAAAAATATAAAAAAAATTCGAAATACTATTTTGTATATTTAATCAATTATTTAAATTTATTAAAACGTGAGCCGAACCAAGGTTCGAAAAAAAAACCTTCACCTAAAAACCTCGAACCTTTAAAATTCGAGCATTAACGATTTGTAAATTTTGGATAGAACCCGCGAATCGTAGCTCCGAAATAAAAAATTGGGTTTACAGCTCTAAATATAACCGTTGCCGAACCGATCGTTTCGTTTTCTACTACGAAATTTGAATTATAAACAAATTGTTTTCCAAAAGTACTATTAATAATAAAATAGGGCGAAAAGATGTTGTCACAAAATAGAAGATCAGGCTGAGTTTGGCCTGGCTAGTCCAGGCACCTTTTATCAGTTTTTTTAGCTTCTGATTGGATTTTAGAATTCCATATCTTGGTCAATTTTAGAGTTTAAATTTAAAATCTTCAACAACCTAAGCGGTAAAAGAAAAACAAAATTAAAAATTGTCATTTTCCCTTTTTAAAAGTGCTGCTTCAATTTATCTCAAACAGAACTTTAAATGATTACGTTTTCAGAAAAGAAATTTAGTTAAAATTTAATTTCAAACATTGGCTCCAACACACATGCACACACTTTACAGCACTCTGTGCTAACGTTACTCAACCCTACCCAAAAGGGCCAGTGTTAAACAGCGTGACCAAGCTTATCATATGTTAACAACACGCGGCCGGCTTTTGTTTTGACTTTTGAAAATCAACAAAAAACTAACATCATGTCCAGCTCTGATAGCATAGTAATGCCTGGTGAGCGTATTACCAGCATAGAGGAATTGGCCAAGAGCAAGCGGGTGATACTGGGACCTGGATTGCGACGCTTAGACGACACTGTGGTGGCCAGCAAAGCCGGACCGCTGCGTCACAAGGAGCCCAACACCTTCTGGGTGGACAACTATCAGCGTCGCTATGTACCCGCACGTGGAGATCTCATCTTGGGCATTGTCAAGGCCAAGGCTGGTGATTTGTATCGCGTGGACATTGGCTCAGCGGACACGGCTTCCATTTCGTATCTGGCCTTTGAGGCGGCTACCAAAAAAAATCGTCCCGATCTCAATCCCGGCGATTTGATCTATGCCCGCGTTTTGAATGCTAGTGCAGACATCGAACCCGAGCTGGTGTGTGTGAATTCCAATGGCAAGCGTGGCAAACTGGGTGTACTGGCCGATGGTTTCTTTTTCAAATGTAGCCTCAATCTGGGACGTGTGCTGTTACGTGAGAATTGCCCCGCGCTAGGTGCGCTTAACCGTGAATTGCCCTATGAGATAGCGGTCGGTGTGAATGGACGCATTTGGGTGAAGGCCCATTCCTTGCGTGAAACTGTGGCCCTGGCGAATGCCATTTTGACACTGGAACAGGCGGGCTATGCGGAAATTGATAAGATTTGTGGGAATCTGGGCGAAGTGTTGCAGTCCTAATAAACTTTAAGTTAACTTACACTTGGCTGTTGGTTTTTAAATGGATTGCAGAGGATAAAAGGCCGAATAACTTTTTTTTCAGAATTTTGATATTACGCTAATAGAGATGAGCAATTGTGTGACTTTCGTGTCACGAGTCACTTGGATTTAAATATAATATATCAAATGTCTCCTCACGCAGTCATCTCTGAGACCATCTGTCTCTCTCGCACACATGTTGATCCGCCCAGCTGATAGTCTTCACCCTCAGCCTTATCTATATCAGACGGAGTCCAACAAAATTGCTTAGTTGCTTTCATTACGCCCCAGTGCAAAGGTATTTAACATGACCTTTCTCGAATTCCTATTCCTGCTGCTGGTGCTCTACTATGTCATCTATGTGGTTCTTTGGATTGTGCTTGACTGCAATGTGGCCCTGTGGTTCAAATCTCGTTTTGGCGTCTCATTGTCATCAATGCGCGGACAGGTGGTTTGGATAACAGGTGCCTCTAGTGGCATTGGACGTGCCCTGGCCTTAAGTTTGGCCCGTCATGGTGTACGTCTGGTGTTGAGCGCTCGCCGTGTGGAGCAACTGGAGCAGGTGCAATCCGAATGCCTGGCCGCGGCTCATGGACTTTTGGCCCAGAAGGATGTATTAGTCTTACCCATGGATATGCTCAACTTAAAAGAACATCAATCTCATCTGTTTACGGTGCTCAATCATTTCGAGAAACTGGATGTGTTGGTCAACAATGCGGGCAGATCTCAGCGCGCCAGCTGGACGGACATTGACATAGAGGTTGATAGGGAACTTTTCGAACTGGATGTGTTTGCTGTGGTGCATCTCTCCCGTGTGGTGGTACGCTATTTTATGGAGCAGAATGGTGGACGTGGTCACTTGGCCGCCACCTCTAGCATTGCCGGCTTCAGTCCGGTGCCCTTCTCGGCCACTTATTGTGCCGCCAAGCATGCTCTTAACGCCTATCTAATGTCCCTGAAGGTGGAGCAACGTAAATTGGATATTTCGATATTTGCCCCAGGTCCCATTGCCACCGATTTTCTGCAGGAAGCCTTTACAGGATCACAGGGTGGCAAAGTGGGACAGAGTACGGCAAATCAGAGGCGTATGACCGCCGAACGTTGCGGTGAACTGTTCGCCGTGGCTTTGGCCAATAAAATGGATCTCACCTGGTGTGGCCTATTCCCAGTGAATGCTTTGGCCTATTGTGCACGGAATCCCACATTGACCAAAATTTTGGGTCAATTTATGACGGAGAAAACCTTGAATAAGATACGTGAGGGAAAAATTTGAAGATTCCTTCAGCTGAATAGGTTCTATATACACACATATATATATTGTCTTTTATATACATGTACAACTTTATTATACAAATATATACATATATATTGTACTATGTACATAAGATAATGCGAAATGTCTTCAATCAAAATTCGTATAGATAAAGTCGTAGATAGAAGAAACATGGAAATTTGGTTGGCAAGAGATTAGATTTAATTAGGTGGGGGATAGACTACGAAACCAACTCGATATCAAATCGGAATGAATGCTACTTTAATAATAACACCCTCAGCTTTGTTCTCAATTGCATTTCCGCACAAATTTTTTGAATGAAAAAGGTTTTGGACCAGGTTTGATTCCAAAATTAAAAAATTTGCGGGGGTGGGTTTGAGAAGACGATCATATGATTTAATTTTTGGATTTTTTTTTGGGTTTGGGGGTTATAGATTTCGAAAAACATAATTAAATAAATTTTTCCAGTTAAGAAGTATGCCAAAAAAATATTTCGCAAATCTAGTTTTTAAATTCTTTACAGTTTCTTACTTATATCTTAAATATACTTTATCTATACATATATACGAAATTGAAAGTATATTTGTATGTAAATTTTGTCCTAATGGGCGTCAAAACTGCTGAACCGATCTTCAAAAGATTTTCAAAGAATGTTAATGGCGATCAGAAAAGAGACTTTAGTCTGTGAATGGTCTATTAAACCGCGAAATTATCAAGATAATTCTAAGAGTATTTATTTGAAAGCGCTTTCACGCACAAATGGCTGAAAAGATTATGTTGAAACTTGGCACACAGATAGTTGATTATATGGAGTTAAACATAGGCTACATAGCTTTTTTTAAAATTGTCCAAAGGACCGCGAAATTATCAAAATTATTATAAGACTATTTTTTAAGGGTAGGGAGAGTCTCCGGTTGTGGACATATGTACTTGCATTTTTCACTAATAACTTTTTTCCAAGACAACATTATGCGGTGATATGAACATCATTGTAAAGCTAGAGACTCTAGCTAACTTTCCTCTGAAGTAATCTATTGTTTTAGACAAATGGAAAAAAATTTGCCGGCATTTATATGTAGTGATGATTTTTGGCCAAAAGTTTTTTTTGTACCCGGTTGTTGACAGCTTTGTAAAATCTCTAGAAATGGAAAAATATGAAGTAAAATGGCCATGAATTGATGAAAAAAGAACGTTTATTTATTTAAGAAGCCTTCAGAGGCAAAAAGGAACAAAAAATAATATCTTTCAGTGGCAGAAAAATCAAATATTATGGCCTTCAGTGACAAAATGAAAAAATTATTCCGAAATGCAATTTTTGCAAGTGAAATAGCTGGCCGTCATGCCAGCGCACTTCACTGCACAGGACGATCGCAGACATCACAATGGATCGAATTTGCAGCGGTCAGTTTTTTGGGCAAGAGCGCCAAACAAAATTCCGATGACGAAGACGCCTTCTTCTGCGACACAGAATCACGCTTGGCTGCTCGCTTCCGGAGAAGTAAGCACAGCGGTTTGCATTGGCTTGCGACCGCGATTCGATGGCTTTTTCGGTGAAGTTCCTTGCACCGGCCCAATTTCATCCAACAGTTATAAGACTAGCCGAAGACACTCGTGAAGTGGATGGTTCGGGGAGGTTAACACCTTTTCTTCTCGCCCAATATTGGGATCGGCGGAAACGATGATACGACGCTGATTGTCTTCATCAATATCAGCTTCTGTGACGGCTTCTACTGCATTTCATTCGACAGCCTCAACGAAGTCCGCTTCGGAGAAAGCATCAGGGTCAAACGGAACAATACCGGGCTTACGAAAATCGGACTTGATTGTTTTTGGCGTCAGTGCCAAGTCGAGAGTCCTGCACACCAAACCGGGGATGTTTCGGATTTCAAGCACCTAACACAGCTAACAAAACCGAATCAACAACGGACGAAATATCTGCAAATAGATGCAATAGATACTCTGAAAAATTTTTCACGATTATTTATTTGCTCACAGCGAGAATCCAAATGCGTGTTTACACTTCGGTATTGGCTCAGATAATGTGTACTGTCAAACTATAAGTTTGACATTACTCAGTTTGGCGGCATCCGTTGCCTGTCAAAAAATAGACTGGGGTGTCCACAACCGCAGCGTGTCCACAACCGGATATTCTCCCCTACTGTATACCTTCGGGTATCATTTTTTACAGGTTTACAAAAAATTAAACTACACAAAAACTATAAGCGATTTTAACAAGAGTTTTTTTTCATTCGATAGGTAATCGGTTAAGTTTTTGTTGCTGTTCCTGCGGTTGTTGTTGTATTCCTGTTCAAAGATGGCCAAAATTTAAAACATAGGCCCATGGTTGCAAAAAATTTTTAAGAACGGATTATCTGAATGTGAAAACAAAGACGGGGTTTTATTCAGAACTGATGTAATTCTATTGTAGACTAGGTTATTTTGGATCGGTCCACAAAAAGCGGAGTTGTGGGGTTTTCTCAAAGTCAAAGTTTCGAAAATCTATTTTTTTACCCACTCTGTTGGTCCTAGCTCCAGTTATTTTTTGAAAGATCAAAAATATCCTAGTTCACGTTAAGCTCGGTATTAGAAGTAATTAATAAAAAAGAATTTAAAAATCGGTAAACAGTTACTCTTTAAATGTTTGCAACCATTTTGGAAAAAGTGGCTCCGAGATAATCTCATTTAAAGTTTCGACAACTGTTTTCAATGATACGAAAACTATTTTTGATAGATTTCAAACCTTGATTTGGTCCAATTGGGTTTTAGCTTTTACCAAATCAAAAATTATGTAAATCGGTTTAATAGTTCTCAAGAAATTTGGTTCAACGTGCGAGCATGTCTTGGGTAAAAAATAAAATCTCCAAAAATTTAAGTAAAATTTTTATTTTCAAAAACATTTTTTTGGAAAATTGCGATGATTTTGTATCTTAAGTTTTTTAACTAAAATAAAGGAAAATATGCAATTTGTAAAAATACAAGGGTCGATAAAAATTTGTTCATCTAAGAGAGTAGGGAAAAATTTTGTTTCAAATTATTTCTGTAAAACTTATTTTCGGATCTGCTTGAAAGTTTTACAGGATGTTTATAAGACCCGAATGGAACGTTTAAGCAAATAAAAAATATTTTCTGAAGGAAATCAGCACCCTTAAAGCGCTTAATGTTTTGATGACAATTCAGAAATTGGTAAGGCTGTAATGACACTTTCAATTTTTAGAGACAATTTTAGTCACAATTTTTCGTCTATGGGCAAAAGTCATTGGTGTAAGCGAGTCAGAATATGCTTGAATTCGCTGCAGAATGTTGATGCAGAGGCTGGAGAGATACACAACAGCAAATTTGGTCTATGAACAGAAAATTGCGACAATAACTGTCTTTAAAAATTGAAAGTGTCATTACAGCCTTAATAGCAGGTGTAGATCCAATAGTTAAAACATCGAAATTTGCCAAATTAATTAATATAAGAGGTGCATATAAAACAGACCGAAATAAATGGCAAAACTTGCAAATTACGGGTAAAAAATAGAGCAATTTCATAAATCATTTGAGATTAAATTAAAATAAAGACGTGTACCCTGGCGGGTAAATAAGAGCAGTAAATCAAATAATCAGAAAATCGCGAAAATTGCTAAACAAAAATTGAAAGGACCTAAGAGTTAATTAGATTGGATAGATAGTAGTAGAAGACGCCTTTATACATATAAAAAGTGTAGACCAACAACCGCGAAATTTTGAAAAATTACCATTTGATTATTTACGAAAGCGCAGTCGCCGGCAAATAAATAAAAGGTGTAGATGGAACGGTCTAAAATATTATGAAATTTGCAAACTGTTCGTATGACAACAAAGATTTCATAAACTGCTATAATAGGCGTAAATACAGGGTTTGTCCGGAAAGTAATAGAACTGAGTCGATTTAAAAAAATGTATTGAGCCAATCGTTAAAATTCTTTAAAAACTTTCAAAATAGGCTTCTTCTGCGTCGATGCAGCGCTGCCAGTGCAATTTCCAAGCACTGAAGGCGTCACGGAAGGCATTCTCCGAAAATGCTTGCCTTTTCAGGCGGGGAAACCAAAAAAAGTCCGGGATCGTTGCATTTGGATTGTAGGGCGGCTAGGGAAGCGTTGTGATGCCGGCCTTGGTCAGCTAGCTGTTCACAAGAAGTCAATTTCAAGTTCACTTTTGGGACCAACGTGCGCATGTTCAAATGCTCCGCAACAATGTCATAAACCACAGTTTTTGGTAAATTTAACATCAATTAGGCAATTATTAGAATACTTAGTCGACGGTCTGAATACAAAACTTTGCGGACACGAGTCACATTGTCGGTGTTTGTCGAAGGTCTTCGAGCAAGGTCTTCATCGGCGACCTCTTCACGGCCCTCCAAAAAGGCCTGGTGCCACCGAAACACACCACTTCTTGCTAAAGCAACATCTGGGTAAGTCAACTGAATTTAGTTGCGCACCTCTTTCCGGCTTGCACCACTCACACTCCAGGAGCTCGGAGACAACTGACCAACCGCTTGTTCGTTAGCTAGGAACGCCCTCTAGCGAGCCCAGTCTACAATATTTAAACAACTTTGAAGGTTCAGCTGGTATCTTTTTAACAAATAATCAAATGTAAACCCATTCAGATTTGATTTTAACACTTTGGTTCAGTGCAGACAGCATTTTGTTCCCACTAGCTTTACTTTTCTACTCTTCTAAAATTTGGCCTTTAACAAAGTCTTTGTTTTTTAAATTTAACCACATTTTCTTTAACTTAAGTTAGTCCTTAATCAGAGCCGCTTTAACATGAGCTGGTACTTTGACACGTTTCCGTTTGGCCTTGGTAAGTGCATTTTTTTCTACTTGGTTAATTGGCGGTTTGCTCTTGTCCTTTTTACTCTTTTTACAGGACAAGGGATTCGGATTCTTGGGTCCTTTGCGTTTCTTGGTATTAGTATTCGCTTCAGCTGGCTTTAGTCCTTGCTTCTCTTTCATATAATCAATTTTCTCCACCTGCTTGCCCAACATCAGATTCTTGGCACGTTTAAGAACCCATTTCTTGGAGGCTTTTGAGGGTGCCTCTAAAACAGGAGTGGCCTTGTGTAGATAAAGCAAACAGCGTCCAGGGATTTTGCGTAGACTCTCCTGCAGCAGGCGATCTTGAGAGGCCACTATATAGCGATTGTCCTTGGTCTGGGAGGCATTGAAACAAGTCAGAAAAGGTTTTTGGCAAGTATTGTTGTTAAAAAATTACCATGGATTTGATGCACTCGGCTGCGGGTACGGGTTTGCCCTCGTGTCCACATTTATGCACATGGAACTGTTTCACTATGGAGGTGGCTCCAGTTAAAGGAGCACCCAAGGCCTCCGCTTCCAATATAATGCATTGGGTGGTCAGCAGCTTGGCCTGACTTTGAAAGTATTTCCTGATCTGCTCTTCTATGCCTATTTGGTGCTAAATAAGGGAATTGTTTATTAAAAATTGTAAAGGAAAATGTAAAATTCACCTGCAAAGCGGCCTGGCAAAAGGTGGCATCGATCAACACTTGGTAAGGCTCGCGATACTCAAAGTTTGTGGCAAAGTAAACTAAAGTCTTGTGAGACTTTTTAAAACGTGATATTTTCATTGTTGCTTAAATTTAGCAAACAAAACAAACGTGCTTATCTTAGAGTGACCATTTGTTAATACTGACAACTCCCATCTCTAGCCTCAATGTTAGCCTTAAACCAAACCTGTTGCACTTAACAGTGCACTGTTAAACCTGTTTGAACTTACGCGCTAAATACAACCAATTCAATTGCATTTTCATCCCCCTTTTTGTACTTTCACCCTCTGCTCTTTGCGTGTTATTGTTGTCGTTTTTGGCTTCGTTAGTTTTACGTTTTCTTTTGTTTGTCAGGCTTTCAGTTGTACTTTTGCTGCAGTTGCAGGCACCTCGTAAATTGCACAGAAAGTTTGTTTATTTTTTTTTACTAATTAAGTGAATCACTTTTTTAATTTTATTCTGATATAGTTCAAAGGTATGGTTAATAAATCTATTTTTATTTTGGTGTTGTTTTGATTTATATGTAACTGCATGGGTAAGGGAGAACCTCTGTGAATAAGCATTTGCATTTGGCGAGGGTGGCTTCATGAAAAGTTGAACATGGTATAGATATTATATGATTTGTTATGCATAAAATTTTAGGTGGGCTTTTAGGAGGAGCTTGCTAATACGCAAACTTAGCATTAGTTAATTCAACTTTCAGAATTCAATTTATTAAGGAAATGAAAGTGATCAATCTGTGATACTCCAACCTCATAGAGCATTTGATCTGTGCTAGCGTCAACCCCATTAACAAGTGTTTACAACTGAAACCAGACAGTTTCTTTTGGGATTCTTTGCCCTACTATAAATCATTATTTTCAGAATATCCGGCTCAAGAAGCTTTATTCTAAGAAGTTTGGAAAAACAAGAATAGGCATTTAAAAATTGGGAAATCAATGTCTGTAAACCACTGAACCAACTTAACCCGTATTCACGAGCCGTTTGTAAACCGGCTTTGTTTAGTTTTCTGTGCATAGCAACCTCTTTAAAAGCAAAATAATATGGTGAAGTCCAGTCGTTACAGCCGTTAAAAGTTAGAAAACAGAAACAAATAATTTCGGATTTTACTCTACTAAAACAAAACAATTTGTTGGTGTATGTTCTGCTTATTTCTAAAAGTGCCTCTTTACCTTTAAAGAGGCTCAGGGTCTAAGTGTCTAAGTCTCAGGTGAAAAACACTTTCTATTGGCTTGTTATAGAGTATTATTGTGTTAAGCAGTCCGCAAAGTGTAAATGTTTTCGGGCAAAGTAATTAAAGAAAAATGGAATGACTTTTAATGTCGGACTTATAAGCCAACAAAGGGTTACAAGCTTTGTGTACGAGCTAGCACCTGCATTTAGGAGCCAGCGAATAGACCATCAATATTCTCGAATGATCGCTAAAGGACACCACGCCTAGTGGACGAGCCAGATTTTAGGAAGCTGATAGAAGAAGAGGGGGAGACCACCACTAAGATGGGACGACCAGGTGCGGGAAGACATTGCCAAGCTTTGTGTGACCAACTGGTGCCAGCAGAGGCGACTGGAGGGCGTTAACTGCAGAGGCCGAGACCGTCAAACAGTTGTGATGGCCAATAAAGAAGAAGAATAAGAAAAATAACAACAAAACTTTACCCCGCAAAGAAAGAGAGGATAGAACGCATATGAATTTGTTGTTGCTTTATGTAGGCTTATGGCGCACGTAGGCCGTATACGCGCCAGCTATTCCTTTTCGTCAAAGAACAACAAATGCGAGGCTTGCTGAATGGGCTAGGGCACCCTGATATAGATATATTGGAAAATGGCTAATTGAACAATTAGCAGCTAAACAAAATCATATTTTTGAACCGAACCCATTTTTATACACTTAATAAGTGAATTATAATTTTGCCCAGAAGTTTGCAATGCATAGAAGTAAGCAACTCTGACCACATAAAGTATGTATATATATTCTTGATCAGCATGACGAGCTGAGTACATTAAGCTTTGTACGTCCGTCTGTTTCTACGCGAACTAGTCCCTCAGCTTTGAAGCTATCGAGCTGAAACTTTGCACAGAGTCTTCTTTCGGCTGCACGCTATTAGCACTGCTAATATGACGGAACCGACCGGGTCGGATGACTACTTCGTGTAGCTGCCAAAAAAATATTCGGTCGGTTTTAGTGAGAAAAACTGTTTTGTTCTCCATATTAACGCTCTCGAAGTCGCTAACCGTTGAGACAAGCTATTTCATGTGCATCAGAACTTCGGCACAGACGAAGTTAGTTTTGCCTTTCTCGTTTTTACTTATTGTGCTCCGGAAAAATTTTGCAAACTTCCAAGCCGGTGTACAGCTCTGTTTTAAATTAGGCCTGTTCCCGTTTTAGATTTCGATCAAATCATATGGAATCGAAATTGATAGCTGTTCCCGTTTCGAAAAACGATCAAATT
Source organism: Lordiphosa stackelbergi (assembly GCA_018904235.1). Taxonomy (NCBI): domain Eukaryota; kingdom Metazoa; phylum Arthropoda; class Insecta; order Diptera; family Drosophilidae; genus Lordiphosa; species Lordiphosa stackelbergi. Next base: position 10,292 of record JAEIFU010003764.1, on the reverse strand, counting down.
ATTCGGTTTTAAAAGTTTTGCCTTTGAGTGAGTGAAATGAAAAGTAATTGTCAATTTTTATGTCAACGGCTATATTTTTTTACTATCAAATATTATTATGTTAATAAGTCATATATTAAGAAGATTTTAAAGTAACCATAAAAGTATTGGGCATTCAGTTGTGATTTAAAATTAATTTTTTCAAAGTTGTACCCCAGAAATTGCATGTAGCCGAAAGCAAAAACGATCGAAATGAAACTGAGCTGTTCGCAATTCCGCATTAGCGAATGCGCAGTCGAACTTTCATTTGAAAAGAAATCGATTTCTACTTAACTCGGAAACGGGAACATCAAATGAAAACGATTCGGAATTACAATCGTTTTACTTTTTAAACCCACTCGAAAATGGGAACAGACCTGAATATCTTTGCTATACGTTATCTGATCTTTCTTAAAGTTTTACAGATTATATTGCTGAACGGCTAAGTGCCAAAAAAGACCGGTGTGCAATCAACTGGCGTCACTCAAACGCATAAGAAACAGCGTTTTTCGAGGCGCTGATTCGCACAAGCAGACATTGCAGCTTTGCTTTAAAGTGCGGAACAACAACAACGACCATTTGAATCGTTCCGCGGTGCCTGCTAGTTGCACAAGCTGACGTCGAAACAGGTGCAGTGTGCGCGATCGAGACTCGGTAGTGCAAAAATAGATATCGCTCACTTACTTCAAACTCAAAATAATCCATTTTGAGAAAAACGCGTTTAACGTTCTCAATGGGTTTATCCAGAAAAAAATGATTCTTTTAGTTTCGAGTTAATCTAGTAAAATATTAGTGGTATTCCTGAAAGTGATTTGCTTTCGATTTGATTTCGTGAAACAGCTGATGATTCAAAATGAGCAGTGTGCCCAGAAAATGCAAGGAAATTAAGGTCATACTAATTAATTTAGTAAAATCTGCTTCGAAGCTGATTTCGATTTCTACTTAGTGTGACAGTTCTCTTAGAGAACTGCTTGACTTGGTCAAAGATGTACATGTTTACTAATCTGCGCAGCTCTCCAAGAAAGTTCGAAGTTACAAATTCTTCCACAATTTTATTCTGCCCTTCCTCTTTGGATCTGTCAATTTGTATACGTGTGTAATCAAAATGAAATCAGGTTCGTTCCACCAACTGCTTTGCTTTTGCTTTCACGAAAGCAAATCAAAAGCAAATCAACTTTCAGGAATACCACTATTATAAATTTAAAATGCTTATTAATATAACTTAAAAATATGATGTTTTAACTAAAAGCCGAAGTATGTATGCGCAATATCGACTGCAGGACTACTGAGATATGACGCTCTTGCAATATCATGACAATTAACCTGTAAAATAATATTTCGATATATTTTGATCTCACGTGAAAACTATAAAAGATATCAATATGAAAATTTTTACAAAAAATAGTTCACAATACAGCGTATATTTCTGCATCATCAAGTCAAAAATCGTATTTTTTGAGCTATGCCAGTCTTGAAGTAAGTGAGCGATATATATATATAAAATGAGTGTCTCGCTTGTCGACATGAGCCTAGCTGATAAGAGTTGTTCTTTCAATGGTTAAAGTTGGACTGCTAACAAACACAAACTTGCTGTTTTTAATTACACTAGTTTACAGCCAAAAAGACCCATTTCTGAAATATTTTTGTAGTGTAGTTTGGAATGGTGATCTCAAAAATCAATTTCAAAAATTTTTTCTGGCTCCGTTTTTGATATATGATTTTTTTTTACTTATTCGTTAGGTGCTCTTACATTTTAAGCCATATCTGACTTCAAAATTGTCAGATAGAGTCAAGCAAGATATGAATCGAAAGGCAATTGAACTGCCAGTAATTGCGTAGAACATTGTTTTTAAATCGGCTTAGTAGTTTGGATACAATACACCAAAATTTCAAAAAATTAAATTTTTTACTCAAAAATGCAAGAAAAATTTTTTTTCTACTAAAGAATCGCAAAAATCCATATTATTTTAATAAGCCGACGATTTAAATACGAATTTGTTAAATTTCTTGAATAAATGATATATAGCACCAGCTATTGGCGGCCGGGTGTGAAGTAATCTAGCCATGAAATAGCAAATTCTCAAACTTTGCCGTTCGGATTCGGCGTTAAACTGTAGGTCCCTTTCTCTTGTGCGAAAAATTTAAAGCACACACGCCAAGAGATTGAGAGAAGCTTGGCTTGGCCCCGTTGGAGGAGCTGTATAGCCAATTTTACATTTACAAATGATATATAGACAGTGACCTTCCCCAGCATTGCCCGATATTGTAAGCACGAGCAGAAAGTGAAGTAACACCTGTAAGTGATGAACTGCGATAAATGCTCATTAATTCTAATTTATATTATCGTAAGATCTGCATAATTGGTGATGTAAACGCTTTAAAGGTTTGCCATTAAACTGGAATGACAATGAAAATAAGTAAAGTGATGAAAAAGAAAAGTGTATGGGGGAGGAATAAATTGTATAAGAAATATTGGACAATATTGAAAGCACGCAGAAAATTATTCCCTTATTGTTTTAAGCTCCCCTCGTAAATAACTTTGTTGTTGTTGTTGTCTTGCGGTGCATTTTTAAATAGTTTCCACTGTCGTCACCTGATGCAACCTTATCCAAACCATTTAATGCGCTCAATTGGCATTCGATTCTATGACAAAGTGCTTTTCTGCCACTGACTTTTCAATTTGTGCTTATCATTGCTGATTAGTCGAGCTGGAGGAATTTGTTTTTTTACGATAGTTCCACAATATTGGTCAAGTTTATGCACAAATGACTTTCCGATAAAGTCAATGCGCGCAGCTGCATTTAGTTTGCTCCACTTTTTTTCATCCCGCCCCTCTCTCATCTCTTAATCTATGAAGGTTGACCCTGGAATGGAATACTGTGAGCAGCTGTCAATGGAGAGGTCGAGTGCAATCACCCTTTTTGCTTTCCCTCTATATGGGCTCTACGACAGTTTATTCAACTTTCAGGCAAATGAGACAATGAAATGACCAAAAGCATATTGATATTTCGTATGCAAAACCCAATTTCTCTTGTTCTCTTTTTATGTTGATACAAAAAGGAGCATTGCGTAGAGTAATAATAAGAACGTGATCAGAAATTGAAAATTTACATTCTTACGTAGTTTCCGGTGTGTCTGTATGAAAGGGTCTGTTGGCTTTTGATTTAAGATGGTGACGCATGGGGAATATGTAGATGAAACTGCTAAAAGAATGTTGTGTTGGAAAGTTATATTTTTAAAATATATAAAAAATTTAATTCAATTTCAATCCACTTTTGATATTTATACCATTTACAGTCATCAGTAGGCTTTTGTCTTGTCTGGGTTTTCATTTGAGTTGACTCAAAAAATCACAGGTAGCTCCCATCTAGCTTTAAATTCATTCACTGCCAGTTGTACGCTTCAGGCATCAGGTACGCCAAAATAAATAACTAAAACCGCCCAGCAACTGATCTGAGACAGATTTGCAAAAAAATGCTAAACAGCTCACAAATGATACATACGCACAGTGGGGTATTGGATTAATTCAAAAAATTTTTAACATTGAAAAAACAAAATGTTGTAAAGTTATCTTTAAAAACAAACAAGTTTTTATACTTAAACAAAAAAAAAATTAATAGGTACTATTTTCGACCGATTGTTTCTATGGCAGCTATAAGATATAGCAGTCCGATCTTACTTAAAACTTTGCCAAATCTTATTTAACGATATTAATCTAAAGTCGGGTGGTTGAGAAACCTTAAATAAAAAAAAAAATAGTGACGAAAAGTTGGGAAAACCTTATTTGTTTTTGATTAAAATAAGCCTTGTAGATTCTTAAAGGGTGTTCAATTTGTGAGTAATCTACATCCAAGAAATTAAACATTTAATATGTTAAGTTTATTAAATTAGCATTTTACCAATCGCTAGTTAAATTGCTAGTTGAATTTGTCATTTACTAGCACGCACCAAATCGTTAGTATTTCTTTTTAACTTGGCGGGGAAATTTAAACTAATTAACAGCGAATAGTTATGGTAGCTTTTAATGATGCAATATTTGCTACAATAGCTTTATGTGAGGAAACGGTAGTGAAGGCTTCTAGGTGTTCAGGGTCCTTACTTGCGTAAAGATCCAAGTGGAGCCAGATGTAAAACGTAAATAAATCGCAATCTTCCTTCATATTTGCTCCAATAGGCAATTGGTGCTCCTTGGACGATAGGGAAAGGGCAGAATCGACTGTTTTGGCCATGGAATCTCGATGTTATGTATTTATAATGCAACGGCATAGATTAGAAGATGTTGACACGACTTGCGGCGACAAAGATGTCCCCAGTCCCATTGAAAAATTTGCGGCTCATCCGTTCGACTTACGGAATAGCCGTCGTCCACAATTGAATCCTCTTGTGCTGGGCCAAGATCCTCATCTCAGCCCTCTGAATGAGGAGCTAATGTTCGAAGAGAATCAGCACTTATTTGTTTATATGCATAGCATTCGCACACATTCCTTGTGCCGACAAGTTGGTCAAAAACGACATGAGTGGAGCTAACTGCCACTTCAAATCGCTGCCTTCTTGAGTTGCGATGGACACTCCAATACCGCTTTCACTCTTAAACACACTTTACTTAGGACGCCGCCAGCGAACGGTGGCGCTGTCCTTTAACGAAGCCGAAGCCGCGTTGCAATGATCTCCTAGCAAAAACAATCAATTGTGAATAGCATAATTAAACTCAATAAATATCTATACTTTCCCAGATAATTTTTGTCAACCCGCTATCATAATGCTTTTCATGGATGAGCTAGTGCCATCTTCTCCTCCAATAAAAGTTGTTCATCCTTTTTTAATGTTTTTGCATAGTTGTCCTGATCATTTTAAAACACCGCGCCGAAACACTTGTATGTACAAATATGGTGCCTACCGCCATGAGTACGAAAATATGTTTTACATATATTTCACACCTACGAAATCATCTCTCATCGCGTGACTATCGGGTTGACTATCGCGTGACACATTGACGTCGGGTGGCAACGCTCTGTTATCGATATGACAATTTCGCGCGTGAACTCCATACCAACTCACGAAACAGCAACCTGCGAAATCCGTGCGAAATCATTTTTTTTATATGGATTTTTTTCATTTCGCGGGCATTTCGCGGGTATCTCCATACCAAGCTTTAAGACAAAGATACAAAAATTAGATTAACTGGCAATAATTTTGTGTTGATCTTTTGCTAATTATTGTGCAATTTGTAAATCGATTGCTGCCAATTTGAGTTCAATAAAGTGGCAACGCCGACGCCAAAAGTAATGACGAGAAGCCGCTCAAATGTTGGTTAAATTTTATTATTCTTCCGAAATTGATATAATTAAAATAAATTATAAAAGAAAAGCATCGTACTGATGTTCAGAGCGAAATTTGCTTGGCTTTTATGAAGGAGCATCCTTATGCCCCTTACTTAGCCTTCAATTTCACAATGGGCGACAGAAGAGTAGTGGCTACAGCCTGATACAAACTAATTTTTAATTTGGCCAACCTTTGCTCCGTTTGCTTGAATTGAATAATGCGTGGCCCAATGTTACTTTTGAGTACAGTATCATTTAACAATATAATCTTGCCTACGTATATCGTCTGATTTAGAAAGAAGGTCAGATGCGAATCCAAGGGGCTGCACTCTCCTTACGGATTTGCTTCTTCTCTAAATCGTCGATTGTCATTTGTCCTGCAAGAATCATTTATTTAATTAGAGCAAATCTTTTGCTAACATTTTCGATCGCCGTTCTCGCGTAACCGTGTAGCAGCTAGAGTTGCAAGGTATCCTTTTTATTTTGGCGGGCGGAAAATTTGAATTTTTTGTGTGGGGAAAAAGAAAAATTTAACTCAGTTAAAGAAAATTAAGTTGGTTTTGTTTAAAAAAGAACTAACCAAATAGCTTTCATTTCAAAATATTTATAAAAAACGCATAAAAAGGCTTTATCTAAGTTGCATTGGCGGGGTGGCTACCCTACGCAGACAAGTTTGAAAGGGTTTGTGAACAAGCTTAAAAATGAAATCGCTCGAAGTTCTGTGGCATGGCGAAAATATTCGAGCGATTTGGCAAATCGCTAGTGAATTCTGTGGCACCCCTGATACTCTTAATCAGATCTAGCCAAACTTTGAACGAAGTCTCTTATAGAGGTGCGAATTTTCACTGATGTCACGAACGATTCACGAAATAAAAATCTCCGTACGCACGATTCACGCACGTATTTTTTGAGCGTTTCGCGTCACTCACGACTCACGCACGATTTAAGAAGGCGTCACGAACGATCAAGCACGATAAAAATGCATCTACTAAAAATTCAGTTATGTACATATTAAATAAGGTGACATTTTATGGGTATCCAGATGATAAAAAGATCTGCACGGAGATAAGTTTGTTCGAATATTGCCACACCACTCCCGACCTCCCTATTTTTGAAAATACTTTTACATTCCTCAGTTCCTTGAAGAAAGAATTAAGTTCAATGAAATATTTTATTTCGCAAATGATCCATTGTTGAAGCGAAAACAAAGATCGATTTCAAAAATATCTCAATGGATAAGCAAAATAGTGAACTAAGCGCTCCAAATGAGTACCGCCAAAAAATGTATCCTTTTGGATGGTCCACTAAAACGCGGACCTTTATCCTTTTTTTCTCAGTCGGGTACATCGAATCGGAGAGACTTTAACAATCAAGGGTTTAAATATACTTTCCTTCCATAGTTCCATATTTTGAAAAAATATTTTATCAATAGTATCAAGCTAATTAGCCGTTCGCCTTTCTAAAATATGCAAAGCACGAATATATTTCTCCAAAATTCAATCAATTTGAAATTCGTCACATATAAATATATTCTTTATAAGATTTCGGGTTCTTGTATGATAAATCTAAATACTAAGTATATCGTGTTCGATCCCTCCTCTGAACATCTTAAATAATAAAAAGTTTTTTCTTTCTTTAGAAAAGTAGCTTTTACACATACGGTCACCTTCACCAGCTATTGGCGCCAGCTGTGAAGTAATCTAGCCATGAAGTAGCAAATTCTCAAACTTTGACGTTCGTATTCGGCGTTAAACTGTAGGTCGCTTTATCTTGTGCGAAATATTTAAAGTACACACGCCAAGAGATTGAGAGAAGCTTCGCTTGGCCCCGTTGGAGGAGCTGTAAAGCCAATTTTACATTACTGCTCCAAGAAGAGTTTAGCTCTTCATTATCGTTTTGCACAATATTGTTAATCGCAAGATTGCTACAGATTTCTTATACCTTAAGCAGGATCACGGATGCTCACGCACGAAATTCTGTCTTTGCATCGTGACACACCGTGACACGTTCAAATTCACGTCACGGGTAAACCTCTACTCTCTTTCACAGTTGTCAGAACCGACTGGAACGTTACGATCGGTCGAAAAACTAAGTTTAGTAAGAAAAACTTTTCAATGCAAAACGTTTCTAATCCTCATATTTATTAGTTTTCCATGCTTTTTCATAATTCCACCAAGTTTGATAAAAATCATACAACTATATAGTATAGCTGCCATATAAAAGATAGATCTGAAAATATTCGTTGTTAGAGAAGTTTTTTTGTCCTCAATGCTATCGTTCCCAAACTTGACATTTATTAATATAATATGCGTCCACATACTTGTGCTAAGATTTATAGTAACATATTCGAGCACAAAATAAGTAAAAATTTGTTTAGTTTCAGCCCCTCTGTATCCATCCACACATTTGTCTTCGAATAGCCCACTGTGCGTCGCTACGATTTACGTATTCATTCATGGGTTCATTCAAATTTATCTAAAGTCAGGTTATATGGGCTTGCCTTGTCTTCGTCATGGCGCGTGTTCTGCAGTGCAATGCATGCCAATCGATTAGCCATAAAATCAGTTAACTACCCCCCGCCCCCTACCCACTCACACCATTCTTTCCCCAGTAAATTAGATTGGACTGTGCAGCTCATTAGCAAAACAATTCGCGTTCAATTTTAAATTTTTATTTAATATGATTTTATTTTCTTGCGTTTGGTTTATTATTTATTAGGATTTGTGTCGCAAAAATTGTTGTGCTATTGAACCCATAATTAACCTCTTCCTATACTATATAGTTTCGCCTAGAACTTGTTCCCAATTATGATGATCTTTTACGTCTTAGTTTTATGTTTTCAAAGGGGCTTTATCAATGTCAATTTATATTTTCGACATGCGGCAATGAAACCGAAAGTTTTTTTCTGTCATTTCTAATCTGGTGAACTTGCGATGTGGATTCAGCATCATGAGCATCATCGTCGTCATTTAAATCATGATTATTGTTTACGTACTTTGCGTTTGTCAACAACAAAGTGAGCAGTTTTTAAACGATATTTTTTTTGTTTTGTTTTGCAAGTGCCCTGTCAGAAAATTGCATAAACAAATAATGTTTCATATTTTATATCTCGTCCATTGCTTTTCACTCTATAATTCACTGGAATTTAAATCGAAGCAGAACAACAAAAATTAAATAAAAAATCAACTGGATCAAATGTGTTGAGAGCGAGTTGTTTCAGGAATGGTAAAATCTAATTTATTAAATATTTGACAGCCAAACAATAATTTTAACCCTTTAAAATAGGCTATAATCGAGAACAAGTCATAGCTTTAAAATTGTTGAAAATTTTACTCTGCGACTACTTTGAAAATTAGTTTAGAACCTCGTTGGAAATTCAAACTTTGATTATTTATTTGATTTTACATTTCGTTTAGATAAAAGCAAAAGCCGGCTGAATGTGTTCGAGTTAATGTTGAGTAGTACGAGCCGTATAATTCGAACTCCCCAAGAGACCCGTCAAAATAATCGAATTAAAGAATGAAATGAAGTTCGGGAACCTATGAATATTTAGCATAGTGCTCGATTAATTTGATTCCAAAATTAATTTTCCAGTAATTGCATTAAAGAAAGTAACGGGAACAGATGATTGTTGATTCAACCCATTATCCACCCATACCGTCCGGAGAGACTTTCGCATTTCACATTTTGGTATATTGACCTGTGCTGAGGAAATTCCAATCGAAGGAATATTTGATGTGAAACATCTTTAATTTCGGAACGAAAGATTTTAGTAGGCGTAAAATTTGATTTAAGTCAACTGACGCTGTGAAAGCGGAGTGAAAGATGGGAAAAAGAGGTGGAAAGAGGGGACCACTGACAAAACAGTGACAGAACAGTGACTAAATAGTGACTGAACAGTGATTGAATAATGACTAAACAGGAACTTAACAGTGATTAAACAGTGACTAAAAGTGACTGAACGCACTGACTAAACAGTGAATAAACAGTAACTAAACAAGTGAATAAACAGTTACTTAACAGTGACTGAACAGTGACTAAAAAGTGACAAAACAGTGACTAAAGACTAACTTTAATAAAGAGTGACTGAACAGTGACTAAACAGTAAACATAACAGTGACTGAACAGTAACTCAAACAATGACTAAACAGTGACTGAACAGTGAATAAACAGTGACAGAACAGTGTTTAAACACTGACTAAACACTGACTAAACAGTGACTGAACAGTGACTGAACAGTGATTGAATAATGACTAAACAGGAACTTAACAGTGATTAAACAGTGACTTAATAGTGATTAAATAGTTACTAAACAGTGACAAAACAGTAGTATGTAGTTATTTCTGTGTGAATGCGCATTTTCGGGGTGTGAGCGCCATTTTTTGATTATCGTTAAATGCATTCGCATTGTTGATTGAGTGTGGTTTTAAAAAAGCAGTTTAGACACCTGTTTTACCATGAAGATCCTGTAGCTGTGACAACTGCGATTTCTCAATAATCCTAAGCTATAACTGTGCAAGAAAATACTCTTTAGAATTAAAGTTTTCGGTTTTTAATTTTATGCCCTTATCGCTTTAAATGAAATTTAGTGTTGAAAATGTCCGATCCAAAGATCTTTGACTAAAAAGACACTTATTTTTCTCACAATAAATGAAAAAAAATGAAAATATGTTTCACTCAGATAAACACTTACACTTGAAAATAAGTCACTTTCCCTGATCGAAATTTATACTGCGGTACTAAATCACTCTATCTTTTGAGACATATTTCAAAGTGTCTGTGTAACAGGGATTTTATGCCTAGTAGACTCTTGATGAGATATTCCGGACCTCTGGGCAAAAGTCAATTGCTTAGCAAGCTAGATAGTTTCTTATTGCTGAAATTCCTATTACATAATATCGTATAGTACACCAGGGTGGTTCATCTAGGGCTTGAAATTTGAACTACGTATTC
>JAEIFU010003763.1:0-24421 GCA_018904235.1 Lordiphosa stackelbergi | reverse complement strand
TAAAATTGAAAACCACATAGTTCTCACAAATGCAACTTCAACTATATCATGATTTAGTATTTGATATAGAAGCTAATCTATTATCTTTTGAACTCATTTTTTGTAAAAAGAGCCCAACAAAAATATTTTGAGGATACAAAAACTTAGCCATCTGAGCTCCTTCTTCAAATTGATTTTGCGGAGAACTATCGGTTGACACACCAAAACGAGATTCAAAGTGCTACACTTTAGCTACCACCAGGTAACAATTTTTACCTGCGTAGCTTGGTTTGCTGGTGCTTCACAGTCGCTTGCAGTTATTAGTGACAAGCTCACGCATAATAAACACGACGTATATATTTTTGTCATAAACCTTATAATTGAAATCAAAAAAATTTTTGGTAATTTTTTCCAAAGTATTTATATTTTCTGATGGCAGCTGCGCTTTATTAAACATAATTTGACAGCGACGTGGCCGATATTTTTGAAACAATTGGATGTCAAAAAATTGAATGGAATTTTTTTTGCCAGTTCTCACGGAAAAAGGAGCTGCTGACGGAGTTGGAGCCTAATTAAAAGGAAAGTCTGGCAAATAACAAAATCAAAAATTGTGGTGTTACCTGATGCACTTGCGTTTTATCAGTGTGCAAAAAACAACATAAAGGGAGTTAAAATTTATTTTATGCCATCTGCACAAATTGAAAGTTTGTCAATTTATTATAAGTTAGATGAAAAATGGAATGATGTACAAAGCATACCTGGTATAAGCCAGATGCATTGGTTTGGTTGCAATGGCCAACAAACGCAATCTGGTATGGACAGCATATTCATTTAAAAAATTGCTTATTGACGTTAATGAAATAATTAACGTTATTTAGTTAAGTTTATCATATAAGATGAATATATTTGTTTTTGTTTTACTCTTATTCAATATATTTTGTTAAGTTTAAAATTAATGTAAGAAATAAAAAAATATTGAATATATAAATAATAAATTAAATACCGTTATGCACTTCTAATTACTTAAAATAACAAAAACAACATAAAAATTGTAATGGAAGAAAATGTCGCGTGCGACATGTAGCGTGCGACAGTTATTCAAATTCAATTTAAAAAAACTACTTCTAATATTTTGAAGTCAAACGAAATGCATTATTAAGAACAATCAATACATAACATTTTAAAATTAATTGCATTACAATTTCCCATCATGTTTCGCTGAAATCAGTGCCGAGCTAGTTTTCGAAAAAGTGACTTCTGTCTGTGTCGCGTGCGAATGCCTTACATTTTTGTGATTATCTTGAAAATGAACAAATGCCCAAAATCGATTTTAACACAGATTATAGTGCTAACCAAGAGCTATAAAATTCGCATTTAAAAAAAATAAAAAAATCTAGGCACATGTTTTTTTCAGTTTGATTGCGTACAAATGTCGCATTCGACATCGAGGAGTACCCACATCCAGGACAAAACCAACTCAACAAAGCTAACATTAACGCCACTTGGGGAAACTTCTTCGGAACAAAGATGCTGGATTAGGAGCTAAATGGAAGCTGTACCAGGCCGTCAGCAGATCGGTTCAAAGCTATGGGGCGCAAATATGAGGATGGCCAACACCGAAGAAGTTGACGGGTTAAAATTTTTCATCGAAAATGCCGACTGCACTCCGAATTATTGCATTCAACTATTGTAGAAGCGGTTCTCCTGCCCACATTTTTTACTCTCGCTCTGCACCTCCGATATATGCAAAAACTATATTTGGACTGAATCAAACAGGTTACCAAACCAATTCTCAAAAATACTGCTAAGGAAAAGAATAGGATGGGTTAAATGTTTAAATGATTTAAGTATCAATTCAACATGGACTGGAACTTACCGTTGCCAAGAATGGAGTGACAGAGCAAAACAAGTGCTTAAGAAGCGGATAGAAAGTCACGAACGCAAACTGTGGAGCAGAGCTATGAGTAGCAAAGAAGCAGGTTCTAACGGATATTTAGACCATGTGGCATGGGGATCGAGCTACTTTATTCAATCATAAATGGGACAAAAAGATAATGTGGATTTTAAAAAGCAAGATGTGATCTCATAATACAAACAAACATTTGCGAAACGAGCCAGATGAATGTTATGTGCAACATGAAAGAATGCGAGAACTTAGAACATTTGAAGCGATGCCCAATCTCAAAATCATACGTTTTAGATTTCTTTGGGGAAACCCTCACTCACGCAAAATAAGTATTGCAAGACTAAATGGGGGACGGAAAAATTAGTTAACTACGTCACAAGCGCTATGTCATATAGGAAACTAATATTCACAGAATTTGCTTAAATTTAATTTAATTTTTATCTCTCTTTACCGACAGACGATTTAAAATCAATGTTGTATTTTTTTTCCAAATCATGCAGAAATTCTTTTGTAAAAATAATGTTAATAAAGAGCAGTTTTGTTTTCCAACACTGGCTGTTGTTGCTATTATTGTTTGCCCCACACGTGCGTGCAGTTCTTCAGCTACAAAAAATGAGCAGCAGCACACGTTTCTTCCTGGCGGATTTGCCATCCCAAACAACCGAATCAGATCTATTCAACCTATTCCAAGACTATGGCCAAGTGGATCATGTGGATCTCAAACGAAAAGAGGAAGCTCAGGAACAGGCGGCCAAAGTTATTGCCTTCGTTACCGTCTACACGGAGGATCCACAATATTGTAAATGCCATTAGAGGGAACACCCATCTTATGCCTTAATTACTTGCTAAACTTTCAGGTGTCAATGAGCTCAACTGGCAGAAGCTGCATGGAGCCAAGCTGCGTGTTTCTTTGGCCAAGGAGTCCTTCTTGGATCGTCTTAAACGCGAACGTGAGGAGAACCAATTAAAGGAGCAGCATCAGGAGCAAAAGTCGCAATTTCAGCCCAGCAGCTCGGAGCTGCTGGTACAAAATAAGCAAAACAGGCGACGAGTCTTTGGTGAAGATGAGGAGATCGGTGATGATGAGGTGGCTCCCGAGCTGCTAATCACCAAGAAACGGGCCGCCCACTCCATACACAATGGCAAGGTAAGCGGGTGGAGTTCCCTTAGCATATCAGCAATTCATAATTTCCCTTGCGCAGATTGTCATCCAACAAGAGAACGATGTGAAACCTTTGCACATTATTGAGCAATATAAGAAGCCTGCCAAACAGCCGGCGGATGCCTTAGTAAGCAAAGCGGAACAGAAGCGCAAGGAATCCTTAAACAAAATGAGACAAGAGCATTTGCAAAAGAAGTCAGCCATACAGATGGCTCTCAACCTAGAGGGCTCTCAGTCCAAGAAAATCAAGTTCAGTGATGCTGAAGAAGAGGATGAAAAGGTGGAAGTGGCGAAACCCAAGAAAGATCTCTTTGCCGAGGACGAAGATGAAGATGAAGAGGATGAGCAAGTGTTGCTGCCTCAGTATGCCAGCAAAAAGGGTGCTCGTCTGGCCGAAATGCAAAGTAAACAAAGTTTGGATTCAAGATTTCGTATAACTGGAAATTTTGTCGAAGATGAGCTGGATGAGGAGGAGGAGCAGCAGCAGCAAATGGAACCCGAAAGTGAACGCAACTGGCAAATGGGCATACTCGAACAGGTGGTGGGTCACAAGCTAACCAATGGGCTGGAAAACGAAACCAAGTCAGCCAAAAACAAGAAAATGCTGCGCTTTGATCCGGCCAAGAAGGATCATCAGAAGCTAGTGCGTCAGAAGGAGAAAGAGACGCCAAAGCTGAGTTCACCTCAAAAGCAGAGTCTGCAGCCATTGTCAAGCCCGAGGCTGCTTCCAATGCAGCCTTTTACATGGTCACAGATACGCTGAAAGAATCGCTTAATATGCGTGGCGAAGGCTTTAGCCTTTTGGACATGTTTGGCAGTGCTCATGATGAGGAATTGGTCAAGCGGCAGGATCAGCTGGAGAAGCTAAGTCATGAGAAGATACTGGTCAATAAATCGAATGCCAACAAACTGGGTCTGGCCTCGGTCAATCCCTTTAGCTATGATTCCTCGGAGAGTGAAGAGGAAAAGGAAACCGCAAATGAAAATGAGGCACCCGCCCCCAAAAAGGCCAAGCAAAAGAAATCTAAAATCCAAATGGAATCCTATTTTATATCCAAAAATGATGCCAGGCTTAAGGGTAAGCAACATTCGCACAGAGTTTAAGTTTATTTCTCATTTTTGTTAATTTTTGTGGTTTGCAGAGGGTGCCAAATTCTTTAAGCCCGCCAAATCGGAAGTGAACCAGGCGGACTATGATCAGGTCAAGAATCGTCTCAAGCTGCTGATTACCAATAAGATAGCCAAAACCAAGAAGAATCTACCCAGCAAGGATTTGATGAAGAAACAAAAAAAATCAACTAAAAGTTGAAAACTTTTGACTGGATTCGAGTTAAGCTATGTTTAGTTAGTTTTTTGGGGCGGATAAACTTACTATATGAAATCGGTCCTTAAATTTGTAAATAGTATTTTGGTTTGTTTTTATTTTAATTCGAACTTGTGCTTTTTAGAAAGTGAAAATTTGATTTACTTAGCATAGGGTGGGGTCTATTAGCTTCTGTACCATACAGGTAGCTGCCTTTTCAACTGTGAACTAGCAATTCTTAGGTAAAACTTGGTTTATAAAGAATATAAGAGCTTAAATCACGCAACTCAGAATGATCTAACGGCCGTGTGAACACCAATACCAACACAAAATAGAAAGAGAAACCCGATTTTTGTTTTTTTTTTTGGAGGTAAATAGCAAAAAGCGTTCGTTCATGATTGTTGTTGTGTACGAATTTGCAAGAGATATAGAAGAGAGCGCGAAGAGAGACACATATAAAGCTGGGCCGGCCAAATGGAGAGGACAGAAAAGTGTGCTTGTGTGGGTGAACAAGAGAGCTCTCTCCACCGATTCACACAACCATAAGTTCGGTTCGCTTTTGCATAAAAACACGACTGACTTCGGCTCTGTATTATAAAGTTGCGCACGCGGACCAACAAAACCTTCGCTCTAAAGAAAGAGAAGGGAGAGCGCATATGAAAAAAATAAAAACTAACTTGTTTCAAAGGAATAGCGGCCGCGTATACAACTTACGCGAGACATAAGCCTTTAGAAAGCAATACAAAATTATTCATTCCACACGACCGTAAGCTCAGTCTGGGCACCCCTGCATTAGAGGAGGGGGTGAACACGTCAAAGCCTGTTACATAAATATGAACAGTACATTTAATATACATCACGATATAAATATTCACAATAAAAAACCCGCAAAATAGCACCCAATTCCAACACACACAAAGAACACCAGTCTCTAAAGTCAAAAATATTCATACTTACATTTACCGTTTTTAAAAATGAGCTGCATTTCAGACAATTGTTGAGTTGCCACTGGTCTATATAACTTTATTACACCGCGACTTCTATGCATTAACTAATAAACTTACTTTTAACATTTAGCTTTACATGTCCAGAGAACAAGAAACAGTTATTCGCAACAGTTTGACAACCGAAAAATAAAAAAAAAAACACAAAACAAAAACCAAAAACAAAAAAAACACTTTATATACGATATTACCAGAAAAACATATAAATATTTACACATCTCACCGACAAAAACAGACCAAAAATCCCAAAAAAATACCCAATTTTTTATATTTTAATTCAAAAAAAAGAAAGGAAGAAATGAATTTTATTAAAAAAAAACTTTTTAAGGCCAAATTTTTAACCTTTTTACAAAATAGTTTTTGAATGGCAGCCGTTTAAAGTTGGTTTTTCTTAGCAAAATAAAAAAATAATTATAGTCAAAGCAACTGTTGCCGCAATTTGATTTCTCATTTTCGACTTCGCACTAGATTGCCATAAAAATTATCAAGTTTTTCTATTCGAAAGCGTTTACATAAAAAATGGAAAAAATCTTAAATTTTGTGGCTTATTTTACATTTGGCAACTTTGTGTTAAGAGTACTTAGAAGTACCCTCTTAATTAGCTTGCAATATTGCTTTTTATTTTCTTTGAATAATGTACTATAGCTGTAGGTATGCGCTTTTGCGCTGTTTTGCTTTAAATTGTTATAATATCGCATTTAAAAATTAAATTCCCATTTTGAAATCAACCATGTTCTATTATACAGTCAGCCTAGAAGTATGCTTTTTTTCTTAACTTCGGAATATAACACATTCACTCAGAGGTAAACTATTTTTATAAAGAGCCAATTTGAATGTGTTAAAATGTGTAGCATACTCTTAGAAGCACTGAAGGTAAATTGTATTATGTTAAAAAATTAGATGTTAAATTAATTAAATACTTTATTTACTTGTCTTAAGTATTGAATCTAAAGATGAGGTAAAATAGATGGTAAAATCGGTTAGGGTAGTCAGATTGACTGAAAGTCCTCGACAGGGTGGGCAGTCAAGTTCAAAAACTGATTGAGTCAATATCTCATAAACCACTAGACATATCAAGTAATATGTATTTTTTTTAGTTATCTGGTTCTTATGTATACTTCGATGCGGAATTGGGTCAAATCCAATTACAAGTTTTTTTCTATAATTAAAAAACGAAAAAGTTGAAATATTTTTCGATTTTGATTTGAATTTTCAATATCGTATAAATTATTTTTGTTGCTTTTTACATTATGTGCTTTGAGTTCATCTGAGTTCATATCTTAAGATCATTTTGTCGAAAATTTTAGCTTTCTAGCTAGGCTGGTGTGGAAATGCCAGAGTTTTGGCCAAAAAAACGAGACTTCTGGCCCACAGTGCGACGGTTGGTTTATAAATCTCTCGAAAAATTCGTTGGTGTCACAGAACTTCTAGCGATTTCATTTTCTTGAAATTCTATACCCTAAAAAAAAAAAAAGAAATAAAAAAATAATTTTAAAATAAGATAATGATATTCGTCATTTTGGGCAAAAGTATCGCTATATCGATAATATTTTCAATATCCGTAGCTCTTTGCATATATATATCGTGAGTTAAGATATTTGGGTTTTAAGTGGGGCGGCTTCAGCCCATATAGCTTCCCCTGGATCCGCTACTGCGTACCTTCAAAGGTACGTAAAAATAAAGCGTTATTCTTAAGAACGAACTTTATCGGTTAAGATTAAAGAAAGAAAAAAGTTATTTGGCCTATTTTCGGAAAAGTATTTAAGGGAATTCTTTCACTATAAGAGAACTTACGACAAAAAAAAGAGTGTGAAAGTCCAAAGCAATTTAAATTCCGCACTGATTGAAGGTGAAGCCTAAGAGCAGGCTTCAGAGCTTGAGATTCGGCGGAATAACGGGCGATCCAAGTACAGAAAATGGGTTGAAGTCGTGCCATCCAAGAACTCGCCCTTCTACTATGTCTACTTCTATTTGCAAATAACATTCCGTTCCTCCCCTTCCGTCCCCAAAATGTAAAACATACCAAACAAATAATTTGTGTGTGTGATTTTTTTTTTTTTTTTAAATTCTTTTCCATATTTATCTAGATTTAGAGCACAAAAAAAAATAGAAGAAGAAGAAATGAAACGAACTAAGTGTACATATTTGGTTCCTGCACAAATGCATTTTGAGCCCCGTTTTAGCTCCAATTAGAATTAATATATAAAATAAATTTTGATTTAATCTTAAGCAATCGGCTGGCCGAGCTCCACATATAAATATGTCAGTAAATAAGTAAGTTGATGCCCAGAGATCCCAGATGAAATGGTGCCAGGGGGCAATTGCAATTTAGTTCTTAGTTTCTAAGTAAAATTATAGCTGGCACAGAACATTGCGTTATCGAGATTTCTTCTGCGGCAAAATCTCAATTTAAAATTCGAGACATGTCTCGTCTTTGGCACCGCATTCTTTGAGTGGGAGGGGGGTGGGGGAGGTGGGTTATTATTCTACGCCTGCTTGGCCACTTCATCCACCGGATCATCGGGTACGACCACAATATGGTTGTCCGTTACGGCTGTGGCACTGGCACTCGGACTGGGACTGGCAATGCGACTCCCGCTCGTAGTCTCTGTGTGCGCAGGCGTGGGTTCACTGGGTGCAGCTGGTGTGGGTGTACTTTCTGGTGCGGTAGCTGCTGATCGGCCCGCTGCTAGCGTCTCAATGGCAATCACCGTGCGTTCAAGTAGATTCATAAAACGCTCCTCCCGCGCATCCATTCGCTTGAGCAGCTCTTCATCGCGTTTCTCTCGTCGTTTTAGATATTCAATCAGTTCATAGTTGGTGCTATCACCATCCGTGGAGGTGGACAGCTTACGCTTGCCGCTCTTAAGCGAACCGGCTGAACTGCAATCCGAAAGATTATCGGTATCCACTATCACATCCGGATGTAGTATATTTTGATCGATGCTGGGCGAGTAAAAGTTCTGTGTGCTGGCAAAAAAGGGGAAGAGAGAACAAGTCAATGAGTTAGACATGAAAAGGATAATAATTATTCTTAATCCCCTGACTGACTGATTCATTGTTTATCAACGCACAGCCCAAACGGTAAGAGCTAGAAAAGTCAAACAAGGGAGAAGAGAGCAAGTCTATGAGTCAGACAAGAAAAATCGTATAATACTCCTCAATTCTCTGACTGACTGATTCATTGGTAATTAACGCACAGCCCAAACTGTAAAAGCTTGAGATGTCAAACTTCTATACGCTAGCAGAGCGAAGTCCAAGAAAAATCTTATAATTCTCCTCAATTCCCTGACTTACTGATTCACTGGTAATTAACGCACAGCCCAAACGGCCAGAGCCAGAGATTTCAAACTAAATATCTTCCGTGTGTATTCGCCGTTTGTATGTTGACGCATCTTTAATATAATGGTGTAGGCTGTTCCAGTTTTCACCATTCAGAATGATGACAACCTGTTGTGTTGAGAGCTGTGCCTGTTGCTAGTATGGTTTTTTAATTTCCGCTTAGAATCGCGCATGCTCCTATGAAATTGGCACGTATCCTCCTTCACATTAAGGTTGCACAATGTGCAATTGGCTTCCGTTCCCCTGGTGTAGCGTCTGTTATTGAGATCTAGCATTTCGCATCTTGCTCTAAATATTCCGGAAATTTGGTTTTGGCTGTGCTTGTTGTTAAAATAGTTTCTTTCTTCCAAGGAATAGTTCAGTTGCCTGTAGATAATTCTGTGTTCGCTCGCTCTTTTCTGTCGAATATGTTTTACCATAAAGCTGTTGCTGACTTTCTGAATGTGACACTGCCCACGAATCAGAGTTGCTGATGCAGATTCCAACACCGTGTTCCTCAGCGAGCCTGCTCCAGGCTTGGGCTCTTAAAGTACTGGTTTTTGGCAAACGAAACTCATCTCCTGATTTATGCAAAGTGTGCGTTTAAAGTTTGGCAGTAGAGAGGAAAGAGGCCAGTTTCGACAAAAGGCGTAATTTGGAGTATTTCGGGGCAACCTGTACAACTTTTTTAAATAGAAACGTAGTAGCTTCTCCACATCATCATATTCCTTGAACCCCACACCTGGGATACGTACATTAGGATTGAACTGGAGGTAGCCTGGGGCATCCTGTATTTAATGCTAGACATTTACGTTGCTAAGTAAGGTTTTCCAGGTGCTGTTGAGGGCTCTGATGGCAAACTCGATACTTCTGTTGCAAATGGTTGCTGAGAGACATATTTGAAGATCTCGTTACCCCAGGTACTTAAAGAATTTAACTCTCTCGATTTCCGATCCGTTAATGTGCCACTTTTCATTGCTCCTGATCCTTCCTCTGTTGTTCCGTATGGGTAGGGCTTTGGTTTTCTCAAATTGATTGTGAGACCCCAAACAGCAGTAGTTGTATAACGTCATCCAGCATCATCTGCAACATCTCCGGTGAATCTGCCATCAGAACCAAGTCATCCGCGTACATGAGCACTTTTATCTGTGTTGCTCCTACCGAAATTCAACCTCTTATCCAGTGAACTATGTCATCGATGTAAAGTGCGAATAACAGTGGACGTAGCAGACAATCCTGTTTTACGCCAGTGTTATTTCCAAACCAGTTGGACACCTCTGATCCATCCCATACCGCTGCCTCCGTTTCATTGTATAAGTTTTGCAGCACTTTTATAAATTCGTATGACACATTGAGGTTGCTCAATTTGTACCACAGGCTTCTTCTGTTTACGGTATCAAAGGCGGCTTTGAAGTCCACAAAACAGCAATAAAGTTTTTTACTTGATTGCAGGGCGGAAGTTGCGATGGATGTGAGCACGTATATGGCGTCAACAGTTGAGTATCCCTGCCTGAATCCAAATTGGAATTCGCTAAGTATTGAATTTTTATGTATCCATTTCTCCAATCAGCTAAGCAGAACCGATGCGAGGATTTTAACGTGGACGTTTATAGGGATCTTCGTGGTTGCCTTTCTTGTAAATGGGAAATATAATACTTCTTTTGCAACTTGTCGGGAAAGAGTCATTTGCTATAAGCCTATTATACTCATCTGTAATACAGCGTATAAAGGACTCAGGCGCATGCTTGAAAAACTCCGCGGAAACTCGGTCTTCGCCCGGTGCCTTGTTTAACTTTGCCTTCTTTATTGCCGTAATGACTTCCTCTTCCGTGATCGCTGAATCCAGCTCTTCGTCTTGCGTTTGAGGGAGACTGTAGCTAAACTGGACTTTAATTTGATCAGGGTTAATATACAGCAGCTTTTCAAAGTGTACTGCCAGGCTGTTTGCGTCCGCTCCAATTATGCTTCGAGACGTCACTCCATTCAACCTTCTTACCAGGCTCCAAAAGGTTTTGCTGTCCCTTACAGCTGATATTTCCACTTCGATTTTGGCGTAGTATTCTTTTTTGTTTCGTTTGTTGGCGTTTTGATAATCCCGTTTCGATGCTGCTGTGTTTTCTGTCCTGACCATGCGCGGTTTCTGAAGTGATACTCCAAGGCTGTTTAAATTCTCTTTGGTAGTTTGTTTGCATACAGTTTGCTGCTTTCTTAATACATTCTGCTAGCAGCGACATGCTCAGCTCGTTGTTTTCGTAAAATCTTATAATTCTCCTCAATTTCCTGACTGACTGATTCACTGGCAATTAACGCACAGCCCAAACGGCAAGAGCCAGAGATTTCACACTTCTGCATGCTATCTAATAAGAAAAGATAGTAAGGTCTATGTGTGGCCCCACATGGGGCCAGTCAAAGCAACCTACCTTCTTACTCGTTTTGATAAGCTAACTAGTCGAAATTATTAGGCAGTTTATTTCCAAGATTTTTAAAAGTTTGACACAAAGGCAAGTGACGGTGGCAAAACGGCATCTCACCGTAGCCCTCGTCGATAAAAGCGAACCCTTTCGGTGAAATAACTCAGGAACAGTGAAAGCTAGTGGAGGGGAAGCTGTTCGAGGAGATTTTTAAGAGGATGGGCGACCCAGCGTTGCAGACATGGGAGCGGGTGGCCAGCTGGAGGAAGTTGAAAGAACATGCATTCCCTCAGTACCAAAAGCGAAAGGGTTGTACCAAAGGAGCAGGCGTTGAAGCTGTTACGGTGGCAAAACCCAACCAGTGACTGGAAGGTGCTATACGTCGCTAAGCCCGACAAAAACGGACATTCGGGGCAGCGCGCACCAACGACGAAGAAGAAGCACTCGTTGGACGCTGAAGAGGTCGAGAAAGACCTTGTCGTAAAGCCAGCAGCCTCGATATTATGAAGGCAGTGCAGTCTACTGAGGACGAAAGGCATGTTGTATCAGCCACAGTAGTTGACCCAGCCAGTTTTATAGATCAGGGTGGGGAATCAACTATGGTAGTTGATCCATTCGGGCCGTGGGACGCCGATAACGATCATGCAGTTGAAGGTGCTCCAGGTCAACTTGGTTAACAGCAAGCTCGCATCGGCGGAGCTTCTGATAACCCTTGATGTAGGGCCCGCCAGTGTGGCCTTAGTTCAGGAACCTTGGATTGCGGCAGTGAAGTCAAGGTTAAGGTCGCACAACCAACCGAATGTTGCCGTATCAACCAAAATCAACTTGACATTCAAACTCAGCGGGCGCCCTCTATCTATGGTGGCGCCATCTATGTACCAAAATACGGGAGCGAAGAGCGCTTTTCAAACCAACCGAGGCCAAAATCTCTCTCTAAACCAGGGTTCCCCAAGAAGAGAGAGCAAAGGTGTGACAATGTCTCTCTCTAACACACAGTGATGCATGACTTCGGCAAGCAGTCCTTTAACCCTCGAAATCAACTTACCCATTGTAATTCGTTTGCATTAGTTGTATATCATCGGGATTGAACTCCCCCTCGGAGAGTGGTTCGGATCTGTTGGAAACAAAAGAAACAATGATAATTTTCAAACCAAGGCTCTCTTCTCTCTCTTCTCTCACTTCATGGATATGTTGTTGTCATTGTTGTTGTGGTGATGGTGCAAGTTCAAAGCCCCATTGCAATCCTTCTCATAGTCAGTCGCCTCATTGTTGGGCTCATCCAAGCTGTGTCCATGTCCCTGATTATCCCTAAATGCAATCCTATGTGCCACCTCTTCATCATCCTCCTCCTCATCCTGCTGATGCTGCTGCTGTTGTTGCTGTTGTTGTTGTTGTTGCTGCTGTTGCAGGGGCAGTTGTAAGCCCGCCCCATTGCTCAGCTGATGCAGCTCATGACGTTTTTGGGCAGCCACTGCAGCGGCAGCAGCTGCTGCTGCCACTGCTCCAGCCACCTGCAGTTGCAGGGGATTATCATCGTATACACCAGCGGGTAAGCCCAGCTGTCCCGTATCCCCCCCACCCACACCACCACCACCACCGCCCAGTTGCGTTTCCACAAAATGATTGGGCAGAAATCGCTCCAGTTTGCTGGCACCGCTCTGCGATGAGTCTGTGGAGTGGGCATGGCTGAGGCTTTGCAACAAACTGTGCTGATGCGGCGTCAGGTTATCCTTGTTCAGTAGCACACCCAGTTCGGCGGCCTGTCGTCGACGCTGGTAGTAGGACAGCTCATTGTGATTCTTCGAGATCAAGGCCAGTCGCTTGCCATTGGAGCCCCAGCACTCGCCACGCTGCTCCTCGATCTCTTTGAACAGGAACATGTACGGCCAGTTGCGGCGCACATGACGCTCGGGATTCTTTTTCAGCTGCGTGTAAATCTTCTTGAGATTCTCGTAACGATTGCAACACTGTTTGGCCGTCCGTTTGCGGGCACTAAACCGATTGAGCACCTCGGCGACCATTTCCCAGACGCTGGCATGATTCTTGCGATTCGATTGAAAGGCACTCTGGATGCGCTCCGATTTGACTATATTGAGCAGGGCCACCGATTCGGGTACATTGAAGTAGCTTTCGGGTGTACGAGGAGCGCGCTGATGATGATAGCTGCTGGTCACTGGCGGCGGATTTTTGGTCTCCTGTAAAGAGGAGGGAGTGAGAAAATAAGAGATGACGAAATGCAATTGTTTATACCGAAATCTATAGAGATTTAGAAAGAGAGCAAACGAGAAAGAGGGAGTGCAGCTAACCTAATATCTTTACCTTTCTCAGCTTTCCTTATATATGATATGTGATATTTCACTGTCAATTTGTTCGAATGTGCCGTAGGATTGACCCAAAGATGAGCTACCTAAAGTGGGCAGTTAATTGGAGTGGGATAGCAAGCGTTCTCTTTACTGATTATCCGGCTCGAAGGACCCTTTGGAATCCATTTGCTGTTCGTTTTCATTAAAGCTTGTTTCGATAAAACTGCGAATAGTTCGAACATTCGGAAACAGGAACAGGTGTGATAACACTTTAAGGGCGAACCACAGAACCAAGCCAAATCCGCGGTTTGTTTAGCTATAAAAAATCACCCGAACCTGAACCGAATCAAACAGTATTCCCGAGTGCTTTTACATAGCAGGGTCAAGAGCACTTCAGCGTAGCAAGAAGCATACCTCACACACTTTGAAGGAAAGAGTTCAAAACTGATAAGAATGAGACTAGACTTAGAGGAGTACGACTTTAACATTGAGTATATCAGGGGAAAAGAGAATTTCGCACATACATTGTCTCGATTAGACTTCGCCGACATAAAGGAATTAGCAAGCAATAATATTTTTAAGGTTTCTAGAAGATCAGAAACATTAAAGACATAACCCACTAATAACCATACCAATATAGCAAAGCTAAAAGCTTTCCAACACTACAACTGTCCTTTGACAAGTATCACCTAAAAAGAGGAAAATCCTCTATCGCAAAAAATACCAGTTAATGATGCATACTCGATCTCAAATAGATCTTTCCACGGCTTGAGACAGAAGCCAATGCTGCAGATGAGCCCATCTGAAAAAATATTTGAGCTTGTAACAATACAAGACTTCAAGCAAATCGGCAACAGGTGCCTCAAAAATTCTAAAACTTATTCACGACAATCCCACAGTGGAGGGTCACACTGGAATTACCAGAACATTAAAAATATAATTCAAAGAAATTATTTTTGAAAAAACATGACGAAGAACGTAACTATCAAAATCAAATCTTGTAAACAATGTCAATTAGCCAAAGTTACAACACATACAAAATCACCAATGACTCTGAATTCCACCCCAGCCACAGCGTTTGATATTGTTTTGGTAGATACTATTGGCCCTCTTCAAAAAACGGAACACGGCAACGAAGTTACACTCATATGCGATTTTACAAAATATCTAATAACTGTACCGATTCGTAATAAGAGCCCTAAAGCAGTAGCCCGACTGACTGACATATTTGGACCCATGCATACCATGTTTCACACATGGGAACAGAATACATGAATTCCATCTTATCAGAACTATGCAAAAACTATAAAATCATAAAATTACAATAGCCAGCTCATCCTCATCAAACATTAGAGACAATATAGCAAATTCCCGCCCAAATACAAGTTGTTACACCGGACATAGAGATATCGTTTAGATTTATATTTCTATAAAGATACCCTTAAGGGCTATAACTAAATTTTAATTTGTTGACATATTCAATGACTGAGCCATTAATAGTTAGAGTCTACAGATTGTTATAGACTACTAGGCATTTGAGATGGTAAATAGGCGCAACATTTGGCCTAGTCAGATAGCTACGGATGGGTTATTGTTACATATACGAACACTTCTTACAAATATCGTTTAACGGTTAACTTACATTTCTTCGGTAAATCGATACAATATTGCTAATGACTAAACTATCTCTAGAGAGTTCGAACCATTTATCTACCAAAGGTCTCTTTATCATTTATTTTAACAAATTGATAAATACTGCTAATGACGAACTATCTTACTAGAAGGTACAAATTATCTTTCTACAAACTGCATTTTTTTCAAAATTGCAAAGAGGCTGGAAGGGGCGAAAAAAGCTTCTGATTCGTGGTGCAGATAAAAGAACGACATCTGTCTCATACATGTCTAACCACAATTCCCTACCATCCTCTGGGCTATATTGCTCATCCGACGGACAGAACATATGTGTATAGCGATTTGGTTGTTGACTGCTGATCAAGAGTACATATAAACTTCTATAGGGTTGAAATTTTCATCAAATTTTACATACTTTTGCACAAACTTAAATAATGTCTCAAATTGTCGGTACCATTAACAATGTATGAATTTATAAGCTAGAGCGTTTCAGTCGATTGGCCTGACTTCAAAATACCCTGTACAATTGAGACACACATGCAAACACAAAAAAAAAAAAAAACGCACACCCCAAAACACAAACCCAAGACACACACTCATCGCAGCACACCATATTCGGAACGCCGAAAAGCTCCTGGGCCAGACGGGATCCCAACCAAAGCAATGAAGATCATTACGGGAGCACAGCCAGATGTCTTCGCTGATCTCTGTAATCAGTGCATTAGGGAGAGAGTCTTGCCAACAAGATGGAAGCTACAAAGACTGGTGCTGCTCCCAAAAGGGGACAAGAACATGGAGGATCCCTCTGCATACAGACCACTGTGCATGCTAGACGTAATCAGCAAACTGTTCGAGCGCATCTTATGCAACTGCCTAGAGGCGGAACTGCAAGAACGGCACGGCCTCTCAAACCAGCAGTTCGGGTTTAGAAAGCAACGAAACACGATAGACGCCATTTCAGCGGTGGTGCACAGTGCCCGCAGAGCCACAGATGGAAAAAGATGGAAGGGCGGAAGCAATGAGTATTTCCTGCTCACCACACTAGACGTTAAGAACGCATTCAACTTCGCTCGCCAAGCTCTCACACGTCTTGGTATATCTACGTATCTGGTGAAACTAGTAGCCAGTTACTTCGAGAGTCGTATTCTGCTCTACGACACATCGGAGGGGCGGAAATCATACGGAGTCACAGGCGGCATGCCCCAGGGCTCGGTCATAGGGCCTATTCTGTGGAACGTGATGTACGATGGAGTACTTCGACTACCTACACCGATTGGGGTCAGCATTGTTGGATTTGCAGACGACATTGCCATCGTCGCAGTATCCAAAAAGCTGGAAGAAGTGCAGTGCAAAACAAATGATGCAACTGGCTAGAAGTTAACGGGCTGAGCCTGGCCCCCACAAATCCGAAGCGGTCCTTATCAGTAGCAGGAAACGGGTGGAAACTGCCAACATAAGAGTCGGAGAACAGAACATAATGTCAAAGGAGGCCATAAAATACCTGGAGGTTATGCTGGACCACAGGCTCAACTTCAAAAGACACCTGACATACGTGGAGAAAAAAGCCATCAAGGCAACGAATGCCTTATCCGGAATCATGGCGAATATCGGAGGACCCCGACAACGTAGTAGATGGCTGATCTTGAATGTAGTCAGGTCAATCATCATGTATGCAGCACCGATATGGGCCCCTGCAATGACCGTACCGTCAGACGCACGAGGATGCAAAATGGAGTACAGGAGGTGTGCTTTCCGAGTTACCTGCAGCTTCCGTACAGTGTCGGAAGACGCGGCCCTAGTACTAGCAGGAATGATCCCGCTAGACCTGTTAGCTATGGAAAGCAGAGAGGCAGATGATAAGCGGAGAGAGAGCACGATGATAAGGTGGCAGGCGAGGTGGAGTACTACCACCAACGGCAGCTGGACAAAAAGAATAATTGCGGACATGGATGTTTCAAGTCCTATCTCTATAGGTATAAGCACGAGACAGATCCGTTTTGCACACACTGTGCGCGGAATACAGAAGACACAGAACATATATTCTTTGTCTGTCCGAGATTCGCTGCTGAACGGGAAGAGCTATGCCTAGGTATGGGGAGGCCATTCACAGTCACCGACTTGATGGACATCCTACTAAGCTCGCAAACCAATTCGGATGCCATTTGCACCACGGCTGCACAGATGTCAGCCGCTAGATAAGAACCTAGTGGAGGCCTTTGTGCCATCTCCCCATTAGCGAAGTAATACTTTACGGTAGTTCCGCAGGAGGGAAACGGAGAGTAGGGGTGGTTTTAGTGGGTGAGGAAATCAAAGTTCCGCACTTTATGGCTTTTAATGCTTTCCCCCTACAAAAAAAAAAAAAAAAAAACACAAACGCGCACTCACACACACATACGCGCGCGCAAACTGACTCACACGACTTAGCAGCCTACAAATAAGCACCAGTGAAGCACATAAAAATAATGAAAAGTAAAGGACCTAGGGATACAAAGTAACAATTTCCTTCCTTAGCTGCTGCCAAATTTGAGGAATGCTAAGGAAGGTAAAGATTTTAGGTTAGCTGCACTCTTTCTTTCTCATTTGCTCTTTTCCGTTTGTGCTCATTAGCAACAGTGCGGCGCAAATGTAATGTAAAAAACGGGGCAACAGCTCCTCAAACTCTGGCGTGTGGCTTTCAATTTTCGCCCAAGAGAAAGGGACCTAATGTTTCATCGAATCCGAAAATTTTTGCTTTTCGTAATGTATGTATGTAAATGTTTACAAGTATGTAGAAAATTTCGTTTATTGAAAAGTTACCGAAAAATAAAAACCCTTATATTTGTTACTGATAACCGGTTGAGGAAAATAATGTTTGCGGTTATGGTTTCGGTTATGTACAGTGTTTTTAGCGGTTCAATATTGCGGTTTCGGTTACGGTTTTAATCTGTGATTAAAATCAACAATGTTTTCTAACTAAAAACAAGTGAGAAAGTCGGTCAAGCCGGACTATAATATACTCTGAGCCAGACTTATCCAAGGAGTCATGCGGGTACCATGCAATATTTATGTCGTTTTGTTATACGTTCATCTCTAAGTTTCTCTCTCTCTCTGTTGAATGAAATGCGATATTGGTTCCGGCCTATTTTGCTCATAACTTAAGAACCGTTCATCCGATCTAACTATCTCTAGAAGATACCAACCATCTATCTATAAAACGGTGGGACATATGAAGTTTTTTTGGAATTTCGGAGTTTATGTCCCATACATGTCAAAGCTCTAGCTCTTACCATCTCTGAGATCTGATTGTTCAGGGGGGACGGACAGACTGATGAACAGACGGACATGGGTTGATGCTGATCAAGAATGTCTATACTTTATGGGGGGTTGGAAATGTTTTCTTCTGCCTCTGTCACTGACTAATCAAACTGCCCTCGTAATTAAATGCAATCTAACACAATTTATGTATTCCAAAATCTCAAGTATCGCACAGACTGGTGTCGCTTCTAGTTCCTAGAACCAAAAGATTTAAAAAAAACTTTATGAATTTTGCTTCACTTTCTTGTTTAAATATACAAAATGCTTTTCATAATTTCTGCATTTTGTGTAGAATAGGAAGGCAATCACAAATGTTGTTTTTTCTTGGTTGAAAGTCAGCTTCCTGTTCCATCTCATGATTAGTAAGAAGAAACGAAACTTTAGTTTTTTTTTTTTTTTTGGTCCTAACCATAAATATTTATGCTATTTCTATATCGATTTCTAACCAAAGTCCAATTCCAGGAAAATTCTTTGATGACGCAGCCATGCATTTGGAAAATCTTTTATAATATCATGACACTTTGGTATGATACCCGTATGTACGTACGTATGTATGTGTAAATGTATGAGTGAGCATGTGCAGATGCAGATGCTACACTGGAAGAAAACAAAAATGTCAAGTGAAATAAAGTTCAAAGTTAAAGTTGAAAATGAAAGATGAGTAATCGTTTTACGAAAGAAATTTTAACTTTTTATAAATGAAAAATTATTTTCCTTAATTTTTTGATGTCTTCCAAAAAAATTGATTAGTCAATGTCTCAAAAATAGGATTACGTTAAAAAAATGTATTTGTTAGCAAGAAATTTTCATGTGGCTTAGTCACAGCTAGGGGGGAGGGGAGGTCTAACTGAACGATTTGTCAGACATCTATAAAACATTGAAAGACTCTGCTTCTACGGTCGTAGCGTAGAAAAAGTTATGTGATAACACAATGGGACACCCAAAATAATTTGTATCAATATCAATTTGATACACAATCCAGTATCAATTTATTTTTGTATCAATATAAACCTAGAAAGTAGCAATATGATATTTCGGATAATAATTTAATCCTTAGAATATTAATTTGATACGCAAAACTTAAACGTTTTCTATGAGAACAACAGATATTGTTGCTGAAGTCTGTGCATGTATATATTTGGCGCTCTCTCACTTAAGTTCAGTTTTTACATGTTCGCTTTCTGCCGCTTTTGTATGGAAAACGAAAGAGCTCATTTGTAAAGTCGCCAACACATGGCCAGCGGTTAATCGTTTGAAATTTGTGCTTCGAAACTGCAACGAGCAATTAATTAGTTCAAGAATTGCAAGTTAATCTGAACAATCGCTTAAAATGCCTTTTCACGCTTTTGACATTGAACAAAATCTAAGCATTTGCTTAATAAAAGAGTGTGGACAAAAAATTAAGGTGAATTTGTTAGTTTACGAATTTACTTTCCGAAATATTATATTTACAAATATACATATATGCGTACAATGTAAAATGATGCTCAGTTAAATGTAAATATATCTCTTTGTACACGCATATAATTATGTATACATACTTATTTCGTATGTAAATGCTTAGAAAGTTGAGTAGCCTGCCTTTATGTATGTAGGTACATAGTAAAAACTATGTTTCTGTTTACATTGTTCAATGTTACTTGTACATATATGTATGTACTTTACTTTTTTATAGGGCGATCATGGCCCAAATATAAATAATCACATTGCCCAAATAAACTTGACAGTCAAGTCGATCAGCAGAACACGCATCAAGCACAGGAAAAGAAAACTACTGGTTTCAGGTGCATTGATGAATTGTTTAAGCCCAGCATTCGGATGGCAATTAAAAAACAGACTATTCGAGATCCGTGTGTTTCTCTGTACGCGGTTAAATTTTATCAACCCGCAATCAGTACGGAACGTGGAACGATTCTTTTCTGGTGTGAAGTTTATTATGTATCCGCTAAGAAATCAGATGGAAGGAGAAATACATTGACAGCTTTTATGATTCTTCTTTACCTCCTTTGTAACCAATTTTTTTTTGAGTTTGAGATATTCAAATAGTTCTCGGCCGTCAAAGTGGGAGGTCAAAAAAAAAGGTATAGTGCTGGCGGCCATGATTTCTCGTCTCCAGGTTGTGTGAAATGAAAACTAAAACCGAGGTTTTAATCAGTAATGATGTCATTTTGGTCTGAACCTCGAAAAAATTTGGGAACACATACATGTGTATAGCTTGCTTCACCACTTTGTTTGGACTTAGGTTTTAAAGTGTAATCTACCGAAATTAAAATGAGGGTACCGATACGAGTCCAAATACCGAAATAAAATATAACCAAAATATAACCTTTTACCGAATCATAAATTAAGGTACACAGAGGGAAAAAACCGAGAACATTGGACTCAAAATGAGCACAAACGTTATCAAAAAGTATGCATAAACGGGTTTTCTCACATGTAGTGCAATGTTCTCATTTCAAGAACAATTTTTTGAGACCACAAAAACTCAAATCGGGTTGATATTGTTCCATTTCTGAGAACATGATTTGAGTTAATCTTAGTCCGATTTTAAAAACATTTTAAACTCAACTGGGAAAAAAATTTGGACCAGGTGTGTCCTCACAATTGGGTGGAATAGGAAACGGGGACATACCTCTTTTGATTGAAAGTGAAGGGAGAGGCAAGACTCCTTGTATATGTGCGCCTGCTGCTGCACCCATATATTATTCCATTGAAATCAGAAACATCGCTTCAACGACCGACCCCCACCTGACTCGTTTTATTTAAATTTTTCAGAAAAACACAGAAAAATTTGTTCGGGCTTGACTGGGATTTGAGCCCGGTACCTTATGCATTCAACGTATGGAATGACGCGCTAGCCAATTCGGCCGTTGAACAGTTTTGCAGATGCACGTCTAGAGGGCTGCTTATGCTTTATTGAGCTGACAAGAGAGAGATCAAAACAAGAGCCAACTCGCTCTCACTCGATCTCTCTGTCTCTTGTATATCTCTCTCTTGAAAACCGGTTTTGTTGTTGTTCAAAGCAAATTTATCCGATTGAACAACTTTCTTTCAACATTTAGAACCAAGGCTGCAAACCTCTAAAATTTAAGTGCGACGTAAACTTAAGGTTCGGTTCGGGGACCGGTTCTTGGAACTCCTGAAGCCAAGGTTTTGGTTCGAACCTCGGTTCATGAACAACAACTAAAAGTTTCCGTTTATAAATACTAATTTGTTCAAATAATATTCTATACTTCAATAATGCTACTTTACAAACCAATCAATTTACAACTTTTCACTGGTAAGCTAAGTTAATAAGCATTATATCTTCTAGGAGTTGTTTACCTACCTTCACTACCTCTTAGATCAGAAAAATCAAACTTAAGTTTTCAAAAGGCCCATTCGAACTGATACCTGAGTTGCTGGAACAGCAATTATAGTTAAGTCAATTTTATTAAGTCCTCGTTTTTTGACCTTTTCAAAATTTTACAAGCATTTGTCGATGCATGTTCTCTTGGGCAATTGTCGAAGGAATCTATAACATAATTTACAGATTTTATATTTGATATTTGTTTATTGCTTTCTATGGTTTTTATAAAATTCTCTTCATTGCAATCAAAAGTTGATTCAATTAAAAGTGGATTAAGAATCTCTTTAAGAATTAATTTTTGGAGCTTCAAAGGAAGCTAACAAAGTTGAAAAACTCGGGGCTAAGATTACTTTAGCCAATATTGGCACTGAGCTTATAATAAAGGAACGTTTATCGAAAAGAAAAGACAGAGGATTTAAAATCACTTAGTAAGTTTTCAATTCAAACGATTTTAGGTGGAGCTTCTTTAAAGAACTCTGAACGTTCAAATGAAATATCGTACCAAACTAAAAATTTATCTCATCTGAGTATAGGCCTTTACCAAATTTAGAGTTTTTGCAGCACAACAAACTGTTATTACAGAGTCCCCAGGAAATCTATTAAGGTTACTTGGTCATAGTCCAAATCAAGAAATGCGTTTGATGCACATGAGCATCAGTTGCATTCCTGTTCTGCTCTGCAGTTGTCATTCAAAAGTTCTCCTGCTCGATCCATATTCGCTTCATTAAATCTGACCTAGAGAAATGTCGCAGGGTTGGAGAACGAGATTACAAGCAATTTCTATATTTCCCTGTAAGTGTCGTTGGAAGAACTACATAATATGTTGAACCGAACCTAATTTTTTGGAAAAGCGGTCCGGTCCGGGTTCAGGTTCGCGGAGTCAAAAATATTAAGGGTTCGGTTCATGGTCCGGTTCGTCGGACCCAAAAAACCCGAACCCAACCGGTTCTTAGGAGTTCGGTTCAGGACCGGTTTGCAGCCTTGTTTAGAACATTCGTTCTTAAAAATTTTGAAAACATTCTGTTCTCATTTTAAGTTGAAGGCAACTTATTTTCTGAACACGTTTTTTCCCTCTGTGTACGTATCAGAACCGGAACCGGCACCGAAATTCAATTCGGGTTGATTCCCTGGATTGAAATAATTTATTTGAAAGCGCTCAAATATTCCCATTTTCAAAATATGGAACCCAATTTCATTACGATTTGAGTCGAAAGCGATTTGTAGAAAAAACCTGTTCAGAAATGGAGTTGCCTTCAACTTAAAATAAAAACAAAATGGTGTCAAAATTCTTGAGAACATATGTTCCAAATGTTTCTGGAATGGTTAAAGTTGTTCTCAATCGGATAATATTTGCTTTAAACAACAACAAACCCGGTTTTCAACGGAGAGATATACAAGAGAGAGCGAATTGGCTCTTTTTTTGATCCCTCTCTTGTCAGCCCAAGCATAAGTAGACCTTTAGATGTGAATCTGCAAAAGTGTACAACGGCTGAATATGCTAGTGCGTCATTCCATACGTTAAGTGCAGAAGGTACCGGGCTTAAATTTTTCTCTGTTTTTCTAAAAAACTTAAATGAAACGGATCAGGTGAAGTGGGTCGTTGAAGCGATGATTCTGATTTCTATGGAATATATGGGGGTGGAGGGAGAAGCAGCAGAGCGCGCATATCTAGGAGCCTCACTTCCAATCAAAAGAGGTATGCCTATATGCCCCTGTTCCCTAATTCAGCCAATTGTGAGGAAATCCGCTCACACCTGGTCAACAATTAATCAAATTTTTTTGCTGACCTCAGTTCGGTCGCAGTCGCGTAACCGTTGCAGGCAACTATTTTCAGAAGTGTATCAAAACTTCGGGCATACTAAACGAGTTAGCTTTGCCTTTCTCGTTTTTGTAACGTTTGTGCTTGGTTAGTTTCAGGCAGGTATACAAGGTAGGCCCACTCGCTCTCTCACAACTCCTTATATTTGTGGCAAAGTAATATATTTTCAATACAAAGCCTACTAAGCTACTAAGTAAAGCACAAAAAATTCGACCGCGAAGATGTTTCGCTTACAACAGTTGCTTACTGACTGAAATTTAACGAGAAGGCCAAGCTAACTTCGTTTTGCCGAAGTTTTTATACCCTCGCAAATGTTTTAATACATCAGAGTTTAAGAACGCCAGCATAAAAACAAACAATTTTTCTAAATAAAACCCACTTTTCGACCGCTAGTTCCTATGACAGCTATAAGATATAGTCATCCGATTTTGACCAATACTTCCAAATCTGTATAAAAGCGTTTAATATTAATAATCGGTGATGTGGAGACGTTAACATTAAAAACAAAAAAGTTTTTCTCGTTAAAACCCACTTTTCGACCGATAGTTCCTATGACAGCTATAAGATATAGTCATCCGATTTTGACAAAAACTTCTAATCTATGTGAAAGCGTAAAGTATTAATAATTGCTGAAGTGGGAGCCGTTAACATTAAAAACAAAAAGTTTTTCTTACAAAGACCCACACGCTAACATATTCCTATGGCAGCTATAAGATATAGTCATCCGATCCGGTCGGTTCCGACATATTAGCAGTGTGCAGTAAAGAAGACTCTGTGCAAAGTTTCAGCTCGATAGCTTTAAAACTGAGAGACTAGTTTGCGTAGAAACAGACAGACGGAAGACCGACAGACAGACGGACGGACAAAGCTCAATCGACTCAGCTCGTGTAATTACGAATGAGAATATAAATAGTTTATAGGGTCGGAAATGAATATTT
>JAEIFU010003762.1:0-24432 GCA_018904235.1 Lordiphosa stackelbergi | reverse complement strand
AAAGGGAAAGAAATCTAAGCATATTTTTTTAAAATTACAGCGGTGCAGCATGCCATTTATCATGATGGCAGCTCGGGCGGAGTGGTGCGTGTGGGCATTATAACCGAGGAGGGCATGGAGCGTCGTTTATACTACAACACTGAATCGGGAGCCTCGGAGGTGACCCAAACACCTAGCTTTATAAATTAAAATGTAAACCAGGCAGTTGTAAACTTCCCCACAGAATAAACATTTGGATTTTTGGTTTAC
This sequence comes from Lordiphosa stackelbergi, assembly GCA_018904235.1. Taxonomy (NCBI): domain Eukaryota; kingdom Metazoa; phylum Arthropoda; class Insecta; order Diptera; family Drosophilidae; genus Lordiphosa; species Lordiphosa stackelbergi. The sequence goes on along the minus strand of JAEIFU010003762.1, from coordinate 24,183 downwards.
ATTTTGTTTATTTATTTATTATTACTTACTTAGTTCCTAGTGCTACAAGTTGTATGAAACTTAAGGATTAGGGCACTAGTCACAAAATAAAAAAAATTCACAAAAAACAAAATTCTAATTGTCCCACAGGCAAACAAAATTTGAACACATTGTGCAAACAAAGTTGGCCTTGAACTATAAATGTTTGCGTAAAATAAATTTGGTGTTCCCACATGAGCAAATATTTGCTCTTGAAAAATTTGCGCAAATATTTCCCCTCCGCAAATGATTTGCGTTAGTGTTCACACAGTGGGGGGGCAAATTTTATTATACATTTCTTTGCCCAATCTACTAAATTTATAAATCAAGTAGGCTGATTTGTTTGAGCAAACAATATAATTTTTTTGAAATAACACAACAGAAAAGGCATAGGCATGAACAATTACAAAAATAACTGCCTAATGATTTTATGCTGCGGAGCTGCATATTTATGGGTACTTGAGCAAGAAGAAGCGAAGAAGAAACAAGCTCGCCGCAGTGTGTGGGTTAGGCCATGGCTTTAAAGCTCTCAAATGAGTTGCGATAGGAGGCTCCAATCTTCCGTGTGTTGCGATTGGAATGCGTCTATTTTCTCCTGTTTAAAGAAGGTGTAAATTTTGTCATAATTAGTTACAGATGGGAAATGTGGTCGTGTCGTTTAGTGTTTTTGGCAAGGGAAAATTATGTGTGTGGCGTTATCGTAATCGTTGCACGTATCGAACGCATTTATTTTTATTTATTAACTTGATATCTTTTGCTTTTAAATTGCAGTTTTTCGTGTTGAACCATGGTTTGTTTAGCGTAGATGGAAATAAATCCCAGAATCCTTTTGGTTTACTTGCAACGAAGTCGGCGTACTCCTTATCCCAGTCATCCTTTATGGCTCTGAAGATTTTACAGATTGAATCCTTTAGACTGCAGTTTAATACTATGAAGTGACCTTCTGTAGGAGCATTTTTGGCCTTTGCGTCTACTAGAACATTTTGTGGCATATTCATATTTCCTGGTAGGTAGTGGAACTCGACTGCAGCGAGCTTTGTGGGATTGTTTGTCTTTTCAATAATGGTTTGAGCTATGAAGTTGTTTTGCTGCATCTTGGCAAGCAATTGGACACTGTTTCAGTATAATGGAGAGTTGTATTCTAAAGTACAGAGTGATTTTTTGGATTGATATATGTTAAATAAGATCTTCACTATCAGTATTTATCGTGGCTTAGTGTTGTCATAATCAGTCATTCAGTGTTCTCATGGCCATGGTACATGGTCTTTCGTGGCCTTTGAAATCAGTTTCTTAAGCACTTAGCGGTTATTACCATGCAGATCCTTCAGCTGCAAATTTAATTGCATGCATTAATCCTGACATGATTTTGTACTTTGTTTGACATTATTATATTTTTAATCCGCAACGGTCTTTTTCCGCGATTTGATGATTTGTCAGTCACGGAAAGTGGTTTTGAAACATTCTTTATGATCTTGACTATATTCTTTAACATTGTTCATCCATGGTATTTATCGCTGTTCGGTATTGTCAAAATCATGGTAATGTAGTTATGTGTGGTCATTTGTGCCCTTGAAAAGCAGTTTCTTAAGCACTTAGCGGTTTGTTACCATGCAGATCCTTCAGCTGCGAATTGCGCTTATGCATTAATGCTGGCATGATTTTTTATTTGGTTGGGCATAAAGTTGTTTTGATTATTCATATTTTTATCCTCTTTGATACTATTTCGCGATTTGATAAGTCGTCAGCCAAGTGCCGGCTGCTGGCTCCCAAACTGTGCCACCAAAATTAAACCTTGCTAATATTTTTAATTTTATTTTATTTTTTACAGTTCTACGATTATAATAGTACGATGCCACGATTATTTTATTTCGTGGTCTTGTGATTTATTTGAATTTTTCTTGCAACTACAGCTTTAATTTTGGTATTGCATAAGGCCAAAAATTTTTTTTAAATATTTGCCGTGTTTGCTCTTACAAAAAAAAACCACAAACAAAATTTGCCGAGGGTGTTTCCAACTGTTCCCATTAGGCAAATATTTGCTTCAAATTATTGGTGCACAAACATAGGCAAAGCCTACTTGGCAAATATTTGTGAGCAAACTATTTGGTGTTCCCACTACAGGCAAAACAAAATGGGCAAATATTTTAAAATATTTGCGTTTGTTTTGTTTACCTATTAGAATCGGACTCTTAATTAAAATTAAAATGTAATTGAAATCCCTAAAATGCACACAGAAATAGTAAACGCACATAAATTCACATATGCTCTTAAAATTTAAAATAATGAGTAAATAGTTGTGAAAGCAAAAGATTTTAAGAACAAAATAAGTTACGCTCCACAGGGGCTGGATCAAGAGCAGGAGATTGTTTCTGCTTTAAGCGCTTGCATGCTCTTTATGCATTCATATTCGCTGCCTCCCCTCTTCTTGACGTGCAGAACTGCATTCCGCCTCTTTGAAAAGCTCATAGTTGGTTTTAGACAGCTGTTCGTTGATGTAGAATGCTGCCTCAGAATCCATACCCAGCATATTTAGAGTCAATGCTTGATTGGAGCTTCGCCTGTAAGCTTTTTCTTTTCTTGCACACTCTCAAACTTTATGATTATGATAGGTCCAAGGACTGGGTGTATTGGACCACGGGGCTTAATGCGAAATATCTCACTAATTTTCGGTGGAGGGCCAAGTGAGACCAAGTGAAAAGCAGAGGTTAAAGAATAGGTTCTTCTATTTTCTTTAATTTTATTTTTGGGCAGTATAAAAAGTCAAGTCTTATGGTTAAGTTTAATGCTAAATGGTAAATAAATAAATGAAGTGAATTACAAGCTAAATGGAAAGTTTATATCAAAGTAGCACTCGGGTCTTATCACATTTCTTCCCCCTCCCCACCCCTACCAAAACTTTAAGCATTCAGTTTGGTAGCCTCTTCAGATGCTTCCAGAGCCGTTTCCATGGACTTGGTTGAACTTCTTTTCTGCCTGCGATAGCGATAATACATTTCTGGTGTCCATACTAGCACCACCAATAGAAGCAACACATTCTGTGCATACAAACACATGACATACGAATCAGCCAAGTCTCTAATCCAGCCCAGCAGTTGTCCCATTGTAATGACAATCAAACCCTTGGACATCATACTCAAACCCAAACCACCAGCCAATTTGTCCGAGCGGCAATGTGAGGAGATGGTTAGATTATTGTTGATGACAGTGGCGGATTTCATCATGCCCGTAAGCACAGACATGGCTAGGATCACTTTTAAATCCGTATTCTCGGCCAAAACCAGGCGAGCCACAAATAGTCCTGCTGTACCCATTAGAAACACCACTCGATAGGGTATTCTTAGGTAATCTGTAAGGCAGGGTAACAGCAAACGACACACAATATCCGCACTGGCCACCACCGACAAGCAGGAGGCCACCATTTGACTGTCCAATTTAGCTGTATGCTTCAAATAGTTGGGAAAGATCATGGTGAAATTGATGGTAGAGGTATACACCAAGGCCATGCCCACTATAATGCTCCAAAACACCAAGTCCTTCAGCAACTCCAAGTCCCAGGTTTGTACCAAACGTTGTCCCATTTTGCTTAAAATAGACTCAGTCTTAGTTGTTGGCTCCTCCGCCTGGTTGACACTTTGAACCACCACCACCGCTTGCAGCTTGACTCCTTTCTTATCCGGCAGCAAACTTAAATGTTTCCGATTATTATGCTTTACCGGCTTATTCAAGGGCCTCAAGAACATGGCTCCCACCAGCTGAAAGAGTCAATAATTAGTCTTCCATTTACTCCTTGTTCTTGTTCTTCACTTACCCCCATCAATGACAAAGCCGACATGGCCAATACAGCCATACGAAATCCATGATTATCCAAAAAGTAACGCACCACATGTGGTATGAATACCTGTCCCAATCCAGCTCCTGCCAGGGACACACCCACTGCTTTACCTCTTTTGCTGCTAAAGTACGAATTTATGGCCATAAAAGTGGAGGGCGATATCAAGCCCAAGCCAAATCCCACAAAGAAACTGTAGCCCACTATAAAATGCCAGCTCTGTGTGGCCAAGGAGCATAAAGCCAGTCCCAGGGACACGAAGATACAACCTATAGCAGCCACATTGCGTGGCTTGAAGCTCTTAATAGCTGGACCAATAAACAAGCCCGAAAAATTCAAGGTCAGACTGTTGAGATTGGTTATCAACGCCGCCGTAAAGGTGTCCTCGTTCATGCGACGCAATTCGCCCACAAAAAGTTGTCCAAAAACTGACAAAATGGACTGATTGGTCATCTAAATGTAAGAACAAGGAGGATAAGTAAGGCATTCATTTAAATTAGTTTAGCTACTTACATTGATAAGCGCCACGGCGGCCACCACCACCCAACCATAGCCTCCATCCGGCACCACACGGCTAGACAGCTCCATTCTTAATGTGATACGATACTCAACTGCAAAGACAAAACGATAAGACGTAATTTAATAATGTTATTTGTTCTGATAAGCAGAGGCAGTGAAGCTTATCAAATACATCTGGAAGCAGGTGCGAGTGCGATGCCTCAGATTAAAACACCACAAAGAAGTTCACCTTAATTTACTAAACAAACGATGGCGAGTTCCATGGCCCTGCTCTGGTGGCAGCATTTCGTAAGTGTCTGCTCATTAACACATTAAAATAAATTGTTTAAATTAAATCAAAGTCGCAATTCTTTGCATAAAGAAATATGAACTAAGAAGGTCCAGTGTGGAATAACAGGGTGAGGCAAGTTGGTTTAGAAATCGCGTAAAAATCAAATCAAAAGCAAATCAACTTTCAGGAATACCACTAATATATCTAAAACAGAGTTCCCCAAGAAGAGGGAACGGAACATATGACTATATAGCGGAGTGTCTTCACTGACTCTGCAATGTGAAGTTATGCCCATATGACACTAGCCCACATTGGTTGCCAATATGGTGAAAAAAGAGGGGTGACACAGAAATCACTAGAGATTTTGGTATAAACGTTTGCATTTCCAATTTAAATTGGATAGCTTTATATGTAAAGTGAAAAATATATCTTAGGTTGCTAGATCAGATGGTGAATTTGAGCGATTTGGAATCAACTGCTCAAATCTACTTGGCTTTGAACAGTCAGTTTCAATTCGCTTAAATTTGGTTATCTAATCTAGTAACCAAGCCTTTTAGTGTCACTTCTCACGTTAATGCAAGCAGTTTACAATTGAAATACCATCGTTTATACGAAAATCTCTAGTGATTTTTGTGGCACCCCCGATAGATACCTTATCAAAAATTTTAAGCCAAGCAAGGTATATGAGAAACTGGCCCCAGATGTCAGCCGCAAGCAGTGTGTCCGCAAAGCAGTTGTCGTATTGGCTGCCAATATGTTTACGAAAACAATATTGGCCTCCAACACGCCATTGTATGCTGGTAAACGCTTCGTTTAATGCGAGTAGTTAAAGAGTCCTGCAGCGAAAGATATGTGTGACAACAACCAACACTTAATTATCTTTTTGTCTCGCTTTCGCTAGAGTTGTCTCGTACTCTCAGTCACCAATATCGGCAAGTGTCATATGGGCATTAACAATTGTAGCGCGCTCTAAGCGCTTGCACCCTTGCCTCACCTTGTTAAGGCATCTTTCAAGAAACGGTCACTCTGTTAGTCACTAGTGTTGCCAACTGTTGATGCCCAAAAGTAGCTAAATCGACTGTTAAATATAGCTAAAAATGGCAAAGTGTAATTTTAAATAGCTAAAAACGAGAAAGCAACGAAACTTCGTCGGTGCCGAAGTTTCATTACACTAAAAGCCGCTTCAACGGCTAGAGATTTTGACCAAACTTCGCAGATCAGCTTAAAAACATTTCATATATATAATAACCGAGTTTAAGAGCGCTAATATACTAAAACCTGTGACTAAAACCCGTGACTAAAAATAATTTTTCAACCGAACGTTTCTATGACAGCTACAAAAAGTAGTCATCCGATCCGGTCGATTTCGACATATTAGCAGCGTGCAGTCAAAATAAGACTCTGTGCAAAATTTCAGCTCGATAGCCTTAAAACTGAGCCACCAGTTTGCGTAGGAACAGACAGAGGGACCGACAAAACATCATGCTGATCAAGAATATATATACTTTATGTGGTCGGAGATGATTCTTTCTATGCGATCTCTTCTGGGCAAAATTATAATACACTTTTCAAGTTTATACAATGGTATGCCTAAATATTGTTTTATTTCAAAGTCCGACCGACTTTCTGCACTCGTCGCGTAATAAACTTCCTGTGAGAGGCTAAACACACATACGCAACTCCAATATGAACTTTGTGTGTTTTCCGGTCCCTGGTTTATTTCTACAGAAGGAATTGGTCAGGTGTTCTACAAACAGACACAAAGAGACCACAACTGTGGCGTTCTCTGTTGCTACAGAAGTAAAAACTGGTCCTTAAACTTTTTGTTCAATAGGAATTTTTATAAAATGCACAGTTAATCCTGTTCCCGTTTTCAAGTTTATGCGGAATTGAAATTGATAAGTGCTCTAAATGCTTCATTTCCAAAGACCGATTGTCTTATTTGCAGGGAACCAGATCCGGAACCGTATTACGAAAAGAACCGATTAAAACTCAGAAGAACCGGAACCGTTATCAAAATTTTTTTCTCTAGAACTACATAAAAAATGACCGCCAAGATGTACAAACGGATCAATATTTTAGGTTAAGGTATTGGTAAGAAATGGAATGATGGTCTCACAGGTACAGAGAATGGACAATGACGAAACCGAGAGTCGAACGCAGTAGAAAGTAGAGGAAGAACAAAGACAAACGCTATAAATAAAATGAAAGACAGCGAGACCAAACGAAAAATCCGTATCGAAGATACCATTAAGTATAAAGACATTGTAAATAGAAAACCGCGTGTAAATAGAAATCCGTTTTTAAATAGTTTTGTAAATAAAAAAAACGATTTTTACCGTAAATAGAGAATGGTGTTCTCATATTCAGAAAATTCAAATTTCTTGCACATTTTCATTACCAATTCTTAGGCAAAAACAATATTAGTAAAATTTTCAACTAGTTGTTCCGGGGTTAAATCGCTAATTTATACTTATGCTGTTTTTTTTAAGTAAAGTGGAAGGCCAAGAAAAACCAATATGCTTTTTATAATATTTAGCTGGAACCTTAAACAGAATTATATAAGAATATAAACAGAATGTTTGCTAAAATATTTTGTTGGGGACCCTAAAAACTGAAATTGACAAGACCAAATTTAATTCTAGGGCTGAAGTTTATCCTTTCTGTTTTTTTAAGTCGCATATGAAAATCACTCAGATAGCCTATGGGGATGTCAACGTAATTTGGCCGCCTACCTTGAAAATGTGGGAATTGTCACAGAATTTGAATTTGTTACCCATTCCGATTGATAGATCTACATTATTACATAATGTAAAAATTTGCATACAGATTTTTTGATAAATGCTGATTGTATTTTTAACTAGGTATATTTTTATACTTTATTTTAAAAGGAGCTTCAATTCCCGTCTGTTCTATCAGAATTTTTGAACTTCAAGAAAATGGCATATATTTTATACAAAGCTAGAGTTGTAGGTTCTGGCGAAACCAAACGGTTTACTTCTAGATCTGGCCGGAAAATAGCTAAATTGGCAACACTGTTAGTCATCGATACAAATGTTCTCGGTCTGGCAACCTGCCGTCTCCGCTTGAGTTCGCTGTTCCATGGAGCTATCATAGATTCCGGCTGTTCCACAATTTTCTAACCAATTGTTTGTTTATTCTTATTATTAAACAAATGACAATGACGTGTCTACTATGCAGGGATGAAGCCATTGAGCGTATCGAGTTCAGTTCTGCTGAAGCAGAGGTGCTTCAACTCAAAACAATCATTGAACAACACTTCTGGCAGCGGGTAAACAAATTGTTTAAATATACCAATGACAGTTTTTGTAATCAAAGCTATTGCAGCTAAATATAAGCCAAGACAACAATGACTATGTGTGTAGAACTTGCTGGGAGCAAGTGTTTACGTTTCACCAATTCTATGAGAAAGTGCAAGAGGCTCACCGGGTTTTGGAGAAGAAAGGGAAGGCAGCTAAAGTAAAGCGAAGTCGTGGGCGTCCAAGGAAAAGGAAGGAAATTGAGTTACCTGAGGCAGATTTAAGCCTGGATGACTTACTGGAAGTTGACGCAGAAGAGCCAGAAACAAAGAAACCAGCTTTGAATATCAAACAAAAGTCGGAAGAGTTCAATGATTACCTAAGAGAGCATTTTAAAATACAATGTCATGTGTGTAGCTTGCCCTTGGAAGGTTTCTCTGAGCTGCTGGTGCATATGCGAAAGGAGCATCAACAACTTGGCTATGCCATGTGTTGTAATCTGAAATTCTACAAGCGCGGGGTATTGGTTGATCATTTGCGACGTCATCAGGATCCCCAACTGTTCAAGTGTCATCTATGCTTTCGAGTCATGGGACAACGTCGTAGTTTGGAGCTTCATTTGCGCATGCATGAAATCAAATCAAACGGGCGACTCCATCAATGTGATCAATGTCCAAAAAGCTTTTATAGTTCCCTTATGTGCGAGCGTCATAAGGTTATGCACACACCCAGGGAACAGTGGCAAGTGAGTTGTGACCAAAGCAACTGCCCTAAGGTATTCCCCAGTCAGTATACCATGCAGCAGCATGTAAAGTTGGTGCATTTGAATCTCTATGCCAGAATGTGTGAGGTTTGCGGCAAGTCCATACGCGGAAGAGAGGCCCTGGAGAGGCATATGCTAGAGCATACCGAACAACCCCAAAAGGGCTTCAAGTGTGATCAATGCGACTCTATATTGGCCAACAAACATGGTCTGGCGCGTCACCTTAAATTGATGCACTCTTTGGAGCAACAACAGCCTCAGCAATGTGAGTTTTGCCACAAGATCTCCTCCAGTCTGCAAGCCCATCGCAAGCATTTGCAGTATACACACAGTAAAAGCCGCTCACATCAGTGTCAACTGTGCGAGAAGTCCTTCAGAAGGCCACATGAATTGAGGGTAAGAAATTCAAACACTTTTCATCTAATTTTTCACCTAATTTTGTTAATTTAATCTTCTTTAGGAACACCTGACCACCCACACGGGTGAGATATTGTACACCTGCCCGCACTGCAGTCAAACCTTTAACTCCAGCGCCAATATGCATGCTCATCGCAAGAAACTGCATCACCAGGAATGGCTAGAGCATCGTCTTCAGTCTAGAAGCCGCAAAAGCAACACCATTCTGGCAGTCAGTCTACGCAAAACCAATGAATCTCGTCAAGAAACAATTAATTGAAAATCCGCTTCGAACTGCCTGAAGCAAAGCCGCCTTATCAGGGCTTTGAGGTCGAATCTGGCACATATAGCTTATGGTCCAGAGCCTAGACAAGATGTGTTAACCGCCTCAAACCAGTTTCAAAGTGGTATTTGTGCCTTATCAGTTCAAAAAGGTATCAACAATTTCTATATAATTCAAATACAGCTTCTTTAAGCATGACAAAACACAATTTTGATGAGCTCTTGTTTCGTTATTGATGGAATATTTTTGGGATTTTAGTGGTTCCCTAACCACAGGGGGTTTGGCCCAAAAAATTTACTTAAACCAATTAATGAAATACAACTAAATTTCTTATCAATCCATCACTTACTTTTGTGTGTAATTAGGTAATTTAAATATGACTCTTTAATAGCACTATTTGCACTTTTCGACGTGTTGTTTATATAAAAGCGGACTGAAACTTAATAAGCTTGCACAACGCTCCTTATCGCTCAACGAGCAAATAAGATTTGACTAGCATGCCCAGACCGCAGTTGTATTTATAGACAGCATTAAAAGGTGTTTGTGCCGGCAATTACAATAATTCCGCATTCAAAACTAGGTTTAAATTTTGCACTCCCACAACGGTTTAAGAGTTATCGATTACTTTGTCGCTGGCTCGATAGTTTTTGTATTAGTGTTTAGCTATTTTCAAGCCAGTTTAGTTGCTAGCTAACAGCTAGTAGCTGTGCTTTTGCTCTTACCTTCCAGAGGGTATATTGACATTATCCAGATGTTTGTGTGTTGGACAGAAAATGTGTGAATGCTTTTCAGCAGTGCAATGAAGAAGGTATGGCAATGTCTCTTGCATTGTCAGCTGAAAGCTCGTTCATATAACATTTCGCAACGCATTGAATCAAGCTCGGCCCCTCAGAAGGGCTTGTATTGTAACGCTCAGTGAGGAATGATTTCCGCAATCATACGGCTCTTGTTCATGTCAATTACCGAATTTGTTCGGCCCCCAAGGGCTTTGGCTAGTTAACTCAGCCATAAAACATATCTATTCTAAATTATGAGCTGAGTTTTGAATCCGGAATTTGTACTTATATTTACTGCGAACTGAACCTTGAAACAAACCACGTTAATAAATTAGCTGAATCTGAACCTATTCCGAACTGAAACGCTCGGTTCAGTTCAACAAAAAGTAAAAATAAAACTAAACAATTGCCCTTCACAAAAAACCTTGCATAAGGGGTAGAGTTTCTAAATAAAACTGCCAAAAAAAAAGAAAAATTCAGGTCAAAAAAACTGGATTTTCAAAGATTTCAAATTTGGGGACAAAAATGTGTCGTATCAACGCCTATGGGGTTCATTTCAAAAAATTTTTTTTGTCATTCTTACAATAGATCAACAGAACATTTTATGATAGACAAATTGAACATTAAATTCATTTAGTAGGTAGTGTAGTGGCTGGTCTACTCGTTATATAATGTAAAAAGGCCTGTATCCAGCATTGCGGAATAGTCATTTCGTCACAGATTTTCAGTGCTAGATACAAGACTTAAACAGAAAAAAGTTTTCTAGAACTTTGAAAATATAAGCCATAAAAATAAGATTTACAAAAATTTGTGTTTTTTTTTAAACAATAATATAAGAGATTTTTGTGATAATTAGGGCGTATTTTTGTAATGCACTTTCAAAATTAGCTTAAATATTAAACTGGATATAGTAAAATACTAAACTTCCAAAAAGTAAGAAATTTTTCCAATTAACCTACATTTTGTTGCGTTAGCGAAAACAAAATTATTCCTGAAACCCGGTTTGAGTCTGTACCTAGGTTCAAAAACTTTTTGAACCCGCTCCGTGAAGCCGAACCCAAAAAGTTTCACGGGTTCGAAACCCAGAGTCAAGCCCTGGTTTTAAAGGCGAAAAAAAACATATTTTCGTGATTTTTTTTATTGGAAAAGTGTAAAATATTGGTTTATTGGACAGCGAATTTTCGGAGGGCGATCATGCTCGTCACCAGATCACTGTAACAAAAAAATCGATAATGCCATTCCTGAAAGTGAGTTGCTTTTGATTTTATTTCGCGAAACAGCTGTTTACAGCTGCTCCATACAAAATGAGCAGTATGCCAAGAAAATGTAAGGAAAGTAAGGTCATACTAATAAATTTCGCGTCTTAGTGTAACCATATTCTTAACGGAATTTGGCCCAGCGCGCATGTTGTTTGTTCAAATTTGGCTGTGATTTAAACATAAAAATCATTCCAAGTTGTTGTGCCTTTCATATTTTAGTAATTAAATTATACTTAATTACACAGTGCAACTCATAAATTGGTTACGCTTTCGGACCGCGATATTTGGAAGAGCATACCGAAACTAATAAAATCCCCAAAGGACTTGGCCTTATCACATATTAAAGGTACTTTTTTGATACCCAACATATTTTCACCCCAAGCTGTCCGTATATCATAAACCGTTTGGAATTTTGTTTTGTATCTCGGGCAAAGTTAAAGATATAAACTAGAGGAAAAAAAAGTCATGAACAGACTGACCCAAAAAATTGGCATCTAGTGCTTCAAAAGGGCAAAAACTTCGAAAAATTTGAAACTTTTTTCATGTTTTTTGCCAGAAACGGCTAAACTACTGGGAATTTCAAAAACCCTTCTTCTGCGAAATTATCCCAAACAACAATATAAACAAATGTCTAGTAAACGCCAGCTTCATACGAACACCCCTTCATACCGTTTTGATACTATAAAAGTTGTCTTTTCTAGATAACACTTTGCCTATTTCCACTGAACAAATGAAGCTTCATTTCATGAAATGAAGAAAATGATATCATTTCTTCCATACGAATTGTCACTTCATTTTGCCTTTCATTTCTATCATTTCTCGAAAATGATGACAATTGCCCCGAAAAAGTAGGCGTAATTTTGCTTAAAATATAAATAGGTAAAAATTTACTAAAAATAAGTTGTGTATTTAGCTTTCTGCTGATAGTTTAGGGCGATGGCAATGCGTTCGCCACGAGGAATTGCTGTCCTGAGGGGTATGTCTTTTTTTTTTGCTAAATATTCCAAAAAGTCCACGTAAGTTTGAAAGTGCCGCCTGTTATTTAAAACAAACAAAGCAGCTGTTTTTGTCAAAGTGTCAAAATGATGACAATTTGTCAATGGAAACGGCTTCATTTTTAGAAATGAAAATGATAAGAAATGAAGCCAGTGGAAATAGGGTCGATATGTTATCGATTGTTCAGAAACAACAACTGCAAGTGCTCGCGTTTATCTTCTGTGATAAATTTACAATTAAAAGTTTAAAGTCTTTTTCTTAATATTTAATGTTGTTAATGCACTAGGTGCATTACGGATACCGCCATTGACCATGTTTCACTCGCTTTAAATGAAGGCCAGCCGCTACGGATGAAAGCAAACATTCTTCTGGCCGCTGGTAAATAACTGTAAACAAATGCAGTGACAATTTTTTGTAATTAAAGGAATTGCAGGTAGTCAGCGGCGAAGCCATGGACAGCAGCTGCAGTTGAAATCGTAGCAGGAGGATTAAACCAGAATAAAGCAAAGCAAAACAAAACCTTTGACACCATTCAATCAGGTATAAACAATTTTTATTTCTCAACAATGGAAAAATAATATTGAAAATCTGCTTTGAACTGGTAAAGCAGACTTCGAAGCCTGCCGCCACAGTCTTATCAGGGGTTTGAGGTCAAATCTGGCACATATAGCGCATGGTCCAGAGCTTAAACCGACTCAAACCGGTTTCAGAGTGTTTTTTTATATAGAGGCTTATCAGTTCAAAAGTATAAACAATTTTTGTTTACAAAAAGTGAATTACACAAATTTGTTTAAATGGGGGCCTGCTTGGGTAATCGCTTTGAACTGAAATGAAATCCCGGAAAGGGATTTCTAGAAAAAGAACATTAGGTGATTTTTTCAAAGCTAGAAATGAATCTTTTTCCAGGAACATTTTTATTACTTTGTTAGGATGTGGGTAATTTCAACGGAAAGTTGTGAAAATACATATTTTGAGCTTTATTTGTGGGGAAACTAAGTGTTTTGATTTAAATTTGTAGGAAATGTACACCAAAAATTTGGTTGTATAGAATTGATTTCAAGGAAAGAAGTATACAAAATATAGATTCTCCACATAAAATGTCCAAGTGAGACAATATACATGAAAATTTCAAGCCGAAATATATGCCATCTACTGAAAATAGACAAATAGAAAAACTTTTGCCCATAGGCACATCCTTAACACTCTAGAAATTGTCGGAAAAACTGAGATAGGTCAAAAATCTTTAAGTTTAAAGATTATTTCAAGTCGAAATATCATTTATCTTCCGAAAATCATATAAAAAATAACCCCGCAGCAATTGCTCCAACACAAACTATCGCTTTTTGGCACATCCCTAACGTTCTCAAAAAATGTAGGGAAAATTGAGGTAGGTTGGATATCTGCCAAATAAATAGAATTACCGTAATGGCAGCGATAGCTACAAAATCTTGTACTTACAAGATTATTAAAATCCGCCATATTATATAGAATTATCGTAAGAGCGAAATTATTTTGTATAATCACGCAGCCATAGCTACAAAACAAACTATCGCTTTTTGGCACATCCCTAACGCTGTCAAAAAATGTAGGGAAAATTGAGGTAGGTTGGATATCTGCCAAATCAATAGAATTACCGTAATGGCGAATTAATTTCATTTAATCCAGCAGCGATAGCTACAAAATCTTGTACTTACAAGATAATTAAACTTACAAGATTATTACAGCAAGAGCGTAATTATTTTGTTTAATCACGCAGCCATAGCTACAAAACAAACTATCGCTTTTTGGCACATCCCTAACGCTGTCAATAAATGTAGGGAAATTGAGGTAGGTCCGCAAGGTTCCAAATACATAGAATTATCGTAATAGCGAATAATTTCATGTAAACCAGCAGCAATAGCTACAAAATCTTTAACCTACAATATGATTTCAAGCCGTCATATCATTTATTTTCCGAATTACCACAAAAACTATCGCTTTTTCAACCATCCCCCATTCCCGCTTTTACAAAATGTAGGGAAAATTGTGGTAGGTCGGTACATTTTCTAGTTGGGAATTATTTTTACCAAAGTTTGCGGTCACCCCAAAAAGCAAGGTCTCACCAAATGCAAATTTGGTCACACTACCATTTACGCTAAAGAAAAGACGAAAATATTTTTTTTTAAATTTTTTGGGCCCTTTCCCCCCCAACAAATGGCCAGCTACTCCAATCAGCACTGGCTGCTCTCGCACATACGTAACTCCTTCATCTCCTGCGACGACACGGGACTGTGCGAAACGGTGATGTTAAGCGATGACATGCCCAAGAATTTCTTGCGAAAATTTCAGTCATCCACTTCTATGGATTCATATCGACGCCATCGACCTGCCAAGACCACTAATCTGGCCAAAAGTGCCGCTGCTGCCGCCGCCGCTGACAGATTGTCGCGTAATCCGGATGCTCCACTGCAGGAAGTGGATTTCATTTGCTATCCTGGCCTCGATTTGAGTGATGATGAGGATCTGGACACTTCGACACACTCGTTCGACATACAAATGTATCCCGAGGTGGGTGCCCATCGTTTTCGCTCCAACACTGCCCAGAAACTGGAAAAATTGGACATAGCCAAGCGAAAGGCGGCTCGCATTAAAAGTATCAACTACAATGAGGAAGTGCAGCCGCCCCTCTCAGAGGATTTCTTTAAGCGCAAAGACTTAGTAATGCAGCAGAGCAAACCGAGCAAGCTGCATAGCCCCCAGAGCAGCGAGGATGAGTTGTCGGATGGCGGAGTGCAAAGTAAACTAACCGAGCAACTGGCCAAAAGTCCCAAACAGACGCAAAATCGTTTTATAGAGTACTCCCGCTTTGATGGCACCTCACAAGTGGGTATGCCCATCAAACGGATTAATGTGTATCTTAATATGCTGCCAGAGCCGGAACGCAATTACCCTTTGAAGATTTGTGTCATCTCCACGGCCAAGATTTTGGAAGTGATAGGCCTGGTGTGCTACAAGACCTCCATACAGTATCCAGAAGTGACCTTGAAGTCGGTGCAACACTATGCCCTCTACATGACCGAAGACAACGATGATATGGAGGATTTCCCGCCGTTAGACAATCGAGAACCCTGCTCCAAGTTTGGTTTCTCGCACTTGACGCTGGCCGAGCGTCGTCCCTTGGCCCCGGTGACACGGGTGGACTATCATAGCCAATTGGGCCACAAATCAATGACCTCGGAGGAGGATAAAGCCTCGCTGGCGGATGCTGCGGTTCAGGCTTTGAAAAATATCAATCTAAATGGTGCTGACCCAGGAGGAGGGGGTCGGGGTGACAGTCCCCAGGAATATGAACAGCGCATGCTGAACCACCAGCAAATGCTGGAGGCTCCCATGCATCGTTCGTTCCGTTTGAACATCATTGACAAGCGTTTCTTCAAATCGGAAGTGACTCTGGGCATCTCCTCGGAGCGCATTGAGATTGATCAGCAGAAGAATGCCAAATTCTGGACACACAAGAAATCCGTTTCCACACCCATGGATTTGGTGGCGCACTGTGAAATTGTGGAGCAGCGGCAACAAAAGGCTTTGCTACGAATTTGGCTGAAATCGAATTCCATGTCTTCCGGCTGCACTTCGGCTCTAAATGCCAGCGTCAATACCCTGAACACGGGCAGCGGCAGTGGCGGCAGCGGGCACTCCCCCAGCAGCCCCAGTCACTACACGGGTTTCTTCACCAGCAACACCAGCAGCAGCAGCAGCAATATACGCTTTAAGCACTACGATTTCGATACGGATGTGCAAACGGCGGAGCAAATCAATAACAAACTCAACTGCATTTTAGAGATGCGTTCGAGCCTGTTAAGGCGAGAGTTCCTGCATCAACGTGAGCGCAAACTGGAGAAGCAGCAGTCCAAGAAGCAGCTCAAATTGTAGTATTTGTTCCTATGGGCGGCCAAGCTGCTCCGCCTAAAAACCTTCACTTCACTGCGAGAAGTTGTATTAGTTGCTAACTAAAGAGTGTGTTACACATGTGTTTTCAGCATAGCCATTAGGTATTTATTTATTGCATTCACTTTAATAAACAACAAAATGAGACAAAACAATGGAGGAAGAGGGGAAGGAGCTGGAAATACGAGGAGTAAACTTAGTTAAGTTCTTACATGTCCATCTTAAAACCTAGCTTACCCTGGTCCCTTGCTGCGGATCAAGAGGAATGTATTTTATTGGCTTACTAGCAAATTCGAGTCTTATTTGAGTACGGCACATTCGTATCTCCTGTGTATACAAGAGCCCTAGCGGCTTCGACGTCGACACACCGGCAGTATACGTGCTTCTACTGCTCTCTTTTGCAACAACGAAGTGCTAAATGAGCGCGCTCTCGCATGGCTAAACACACACACGCAACGCCGTAGTGAGCATGTGTGTTTTGCCGACCCCTGGATTAAAGTAGTCAAAAATGCGCTCGTTTCTGATTTTAAATGGTACTTTTGTCGGAAGCAAATGATACCCTAGACTCCATTGAGGAGTCGTTAATAGCGCTAACAAATAGCGCCCTCCTCGCTCTGTCTGCTTCTCTTTAGCGCGCATGCCAACCAAAGGAGCGTCAGTAAGAGCCTAAATCAGCGTAGCGAAAGCCTTGAACTTCTTTTTCTAAGTAACGTCACAGGAACTTAACCACAGGCTGTTCGTTCTTCAACTGCGTGGCCAACTTGCATTCCTGGACCGATTCCTGATTCGATGTTGAACTGACGGAACGACTTGTTCTTGCGTCAACGATCAGGGTGAAACCACGGTCGGCACGCAATTTGGTGCGACCTGATGATCTTTCTACTCTTCATGTGTCTGCACAAGGCCAAGTTTGCCTATAGAAGATGGAGCCTGCGACAAGCTTTGCCCGTTTGATGGCGGGGACTGCCGAGCCCGAATTGGTGGCAGGAGAAGGCGAAGTAGTCAAAAGTCCAGTGAGTCGGAAGACAAATGAAGTGGCGCCCATCGTGATGCGCAAGTTTCCACACATTGCCCTGCAGAAGCTATATAGGCTTAGTTCCTCCCACTCGGTTTCACCCTCAAATTTTGGCCACTGCCCTGCAACGTTTCGAATCGAAACTTTCGATGCGGTTCTGATTTTGGCGCACTTTGCGGTCCAGTTAATTGAACCAGGTCTTCGCATGTCGCTGGCACTATTTGACGGTTTATTTTATTCACTTTTCTTCCCAACACCGAATCAAAACTACTTAAATCGGATCCCCTTTATGTGGAAAAAAGGTTGCAACATTTTTACATATTTTCTATATTTTGTTTTAAAAATAACTCCCTTACAGCATTTCCGATCCCGACCATTTGACAGTCATTTCATATGTAAATCTCTTCGCTGAGTCCAAAAATGCAGTCCAAATATTTTTTAGTGGTATATCTTCAGTATCGGTTCATTCATTATGAAATGGTAATGCTTTCTTGGAAGGTAATTGAATGCCCTATCATTCATTCATACACCACTTTAATCCGGTGCTTGACTTCGGCGTTATAAAGGCTTTTTTTGGCAACTTTGCATTAAATTGATAATTTTTAAAAAAAAAAGCTAGATTTTAAGTGCGAAAAAAACTGTGTAAAATTTATTTTATTACTGGTCACCAAAGAATTATCTATTAAAAATACAACGCCACATAATTCATTTAAATCCGTTCAAGAATATAGAAGTTATTGGCATTTTAGTTAAAAAATGGAAGGTTTCAAGTTCATGCAAATTTACATAGTTTGATTGTTTTTTGTTCGTCGGAGGAGGCATAGTTAACATTCGAAATAAAGTGTATTATAATTTTGCCCAGAAGTTTGCAACGCATAGAAGGAATCATCTCCGACCACATAAAGTATATATATTCTTGATCAGCGTGACGAGCTGAGTCGATTAAGCTTTGTCCGTCCGTCTGTTCGTCTGTCTGTTTCTACGCGAACTAGTCCCTCAGTTTTGGAGCTATCGAGCTGAAACTTTGCACAGAGTCTTCTTTTTACTGCACGCTGCTAATATGTCGGAACCGACGTACTTCTTGTAGCTGCCCTACAAATGTTCGTATGAAAAATGGGTTTTAGTGAGACGAACTGGTTTGTTCTCAATATTATCGCTCTCAAACACGGTCATGGGTAATATGTCATGTTTTTAAGCTGATTTGTTGTGACAAGCTATTTCAAGTGTATCAAAACTTCGGTACAGACGAAGTTAGCTTTGCCTTTCTCGTTAGTATTTAAAATAACTATTACTTATATCGGTACGTACCGGTATACCGAAATAAAAATGCGGGTACCGAAACCGAAAACCGAAATTGAACCTTTAACCGAAACATTCAAATCGGGAGAGTACCGGTATCGGAACCGGAACCGAAATTTGTTTCGGGATTATGCCCTGATATTTATTCATAATTTTTTGCCCCCATTTTGTTCGGGTTCAAGCATCAATAGCTTCGTACCGCATAGAAAAACGTTCCCCATGCAGTAAGTTTGATGTTTGGGAATAAAAAGAAATCATTGGTTGCTAAATCAGGGCTTTACGGCTAATGACTAATCAATTTGACGTTTTGACCGGTCAAATAGTCGCTTGTGTGACGAGGTATGTGAAAGCTGGCATTGTCATGATGAAGAATGATTCATCTTCTACGAAGACGAAGAGCTTTTGTATAGAATTATACACTTTGGTGAGCACGGTTGTATGTTTCAATTTGTACTACCTCACTTGGTCGAGGGAGTTGCCTTTTATTAAGAATATCTCCTCCGTTTCCAACCCTTTATTTCTAAATCTAAGCTAAAGCAGTATTCTTAGATTCATGTTCAAATTTAAACAGTTTTTCTTCCCAACAACGAATCAAAGCTATCCAAAATGTATCCCTCTGTGTGGCAAAATTAATACAGTTATTCTTAAATGTTGAATGGAAAATAATAAATTGAAGTGCACAAAAATATTTCAACGATCTAAGGAAGCTTGAAGTAGGGTTCCTTACACTTAATAATAAAATTTTATACTCTAGACCAGCGATGGCCCTTGGTTCCTCCCCGGGGGCGAAAACATTTCGCTATTCACACGTACTTGACCCGAACGCTTGCCGAAGCTGAGACCAAAAGAGCAGAAAGGTGTCATTCGCTCGACAGAGTTCGAAGCGATTAGGTCGAAGCAAATTCACGGAGCTTTATTTTCGCACTCTAATGCCAACGCTGCTCTATACTGATACTTCTTCGTTTTAGAGTTTAGCAACCCGGTTTATTCCGTTTCAAACGAAGATGCATACCTCCCCCGAAATAAGGACTTGTTCGTGGTGCCGATTCGGTTATTGGAGCTAACTGAATCGCGGTTTCGGTTGGGTTTAATGGTTCTCTTTTTATTTCTTACATATTTTATAAAGGTCTGTTTCCGGTTACGAATTTCTTATTTGTGAGTTTAGCTGGCCGATCCGAAAAGTTGCGTTTGTTTCCCTATAATATCACCAAATTTTAAATACGATAAATACCCCAAATATTTGAAAATAAAATGGATACTCGGTATTATCTGGCATCGCTAAAGAGTAAATCGTTTCTTAGGAAAGCATTTAATTCCCAAATTAACAATTTTCATTCGTGGGTAAGCGCATTACGTCTTAAAACTTGACCGATCCGAATCGTTTATTTTTGGTTTTCGTTGGACTAGATCAGTTTTTTTTTTGTGCTTTTTGATTTGGTTCAGCATTTTCGAATCACGCCGGTTCGGTTCGTTTACGGTTCGCTTCAGAATCGTTTTGCATCCCTGGTTTCCAATCCTTTTTAGCGAATCTCCACTGTCTAGCCTACTTACTTACTTACCGTCAATTGTATAAACAGAAAACAACTGTAAACTGACACTGAAGCTTGCCTTCGCCTTTAGCTCTCCAGTCGCAGCTTCCGCGTTTGTAGCGCGTTTTGCCAGCGGTTTGCTGGCGTTTTTTTGTTTGCCGCGCGCGTTTTGTGTTTCCGTTTGACGCCGGCTCGCTCTGGCTGGCATTGCAATTGTCTGTAATCAAAGTGCAATTATTAATCTAACGCCCCAGACGGAGAGCAATGGTTGGTGTGGCGTTGTGTGGGGGGTGGTGGTGGTGGTGCTCTAACGGTTGTTATTTGTTATTGTTTTTGAATTGTATTTTTAGTTTGATTTGATGTTTATATTTTTAGTTTTGCAATGCCAGCGAGAGGCGGTTTATGTGTGTGTGTGTATGGGTGGGGTAGCCTATTAACAGCTGTTTAACTGCCGTTAGTTTTTAATACAAACGATTACAATAGCAACAGCAACAACAATCGCGTACATAGAATTTATTGTTCTAAGGCCAAGGTTAACAATTGCAAAGCTCACGCCAAAATATCGAGACAAACTGCCAAGCGAGTGACATTTGAGGTCAGAATGGTAATGATGATGCTGCCCGTGACCATATCGAGGCAATAAACTACATACTCACCAAGCCAAAAATTATTAATTAGAAATGAATCAGCAAAAATTCCCCAGGGTAAGTTTCAAGTTTATACTCGTAGCAGGGGAATATGGGCAATTAGCATAGGATCGATGCGATTTGACAGCTCCTTATATTTGCAGGCAGATGATGTTTATTTTAGAAACCCCTTGTATTCTATCAATTTGTACAGTTTTCTATTATTTTTGTAGTGTTTATCAATCCACTAAAGGGTTGGTAAAGATCGAATGAGCTTTAGTCGAGTTATTAGCGAAAACAAACAATTTTGATGGGCAGCATTGGCCGCAACGGCAATGGTCAGAGCTTACACATTTCGAGAGAGCCATAAATATAATGAAATGGAGTAATGTAAAGACTGCTTGAGTAAGACAAAGGATCAAAAAAAGACAGACGAAAAGACTACTATTCATTCCCCGACTGATCAATTACGCATAGAATAAACGGTAAACGTTGGTGTAGAAAGGGGACAAATTAAAAGCTTCAGTGGAAATTTTGTTAACAAATAATGGTGGGCACGCCCTTGCTCCTATTGCTCCCATTGCTCCGAGATTTATTTTTGGGCACTGGCCTTTACTCCGATTCGCACAAGCACGCGAAGCAGCAAGTGCAATTGCCTCGCTTTAAAGTGAGGTACAGCAACAATGTCCATGCGACAACGGGCAGCAGGTTTTTGAAAATAGTTGGTTTTTGTCAAACTGTGTTACTGTGTGAACTGTGGTATTGGGGACTTTTTCTTTCATTTTGTTACTCGAACATTCAAATAATTTTGATTGTTTTAACTCTTTTCCAGATTATCAATAAGGATTATTTCGTCACCAAATACAGTATTGCTGAAAACGTGGAACCCAACTACCCCCCAAATAAAGGTATTGTGAGACATAATGATTACCAATATTTATATCAATACTTTAAGTGCAATTTATTTATTCTAATTTGCCTCGAATCATATTCGACCACGTGAAGGATATTTATTGTTGACCAGCATGACGAGCTGAGTTGATATATCCATGTCCGTTTGTCCGTCCGCCCGTTTCTATGCTATCTCCTCCGTCAGTTTTAAAGCTGTCTTAACCAAATTTTGCACGAAGT
Source organism: Lordiphosa stackelbergi (assembly GCA_018904235.1). Taxonomy (NCBI): domain Eukaryota; kingdom Metazoa; phylum Arthropoda; class Insecta; order Diptera; family Drosophilidae; genus Lordiphosa; species Lordiphosa stackelbergi. Next base: position 2,286 of record JAEIFU010003762.1, on the reverse strand, counting down.
CTTAAGGTACAAATACGCTGCATCTAGCTGCCATAGGATCGATTGGTCGAAAAACTAGTTTTAGTGAGAAAAACTTATTTGTTTTCAGGGCAAACGGCTCCAAGTGAAGTCCATTTACAGATTCAGTTTATCGCGCCACACATCACTAACAACTATCAATGCTCGATATTACCGCCTTTTTATGTATCTTACATCTCTAACTCTCCAAAACCCAGAGGGGCCGGCGCGTTAACGTATTCAGTTTAAAACAAGGATCAGGCTTAAGCTAGGTTTATTGAGACGGCATGTTGCCGGTAAGAATGATTATCACAGAAAAGCGGAGAAATAAGTCGGTGTGTGTTTGAGTTAGAGGTAAGATAGTTGTTAGTGATGTGTCATTTAGTTAGATGAACTGGATCTGTAATTGGAGCCGGATGAACTGGAACCGCCACAGGCCACTTCAAAGTGGAGCTTGGGAAATCACTTAGCTAACATTGTTTAAAGCGAAAAGAAATCTACCAAATAAGGACTGTTGGTGGCTTCTGGTGGCACCTTCGGTTCGATTCAAAACATGATTTTTTTAAGCTAATCGAACTGTAAAGTGTATCTGGTTATGTGCTTAGTTTTTTTTAAGGGCCCCTCGAAATTTTCATTAGCATATATTTTACGGTATTTCCGCAAGCTTGTCTTTGAAGCGCGTAGTTCTAGTTGTATTTGTCGCATCGGTTCACGCTAGAGCTTTTTGGAAAGCTCTTTTCACGCGCTAACTACGTGTTTGATTTGTGGTTTTGGTTTTTAGTCGTTCGTGAGTTATAGCGTCGCAAACATGGGAGCAAAATAAAGAATAGTTGCTATTTTACAGTACTACGATAGAAGGTCAAAAATGCATCTCATGCTTCCAATAAAATTGTTGGTTTATGGACCCGGTACAGTTTCCATTCCAACCGCACAACGATGGGTTCAACGTTTTCGTTCTGGTGCAAAAACGCATGAGTTATCAAATTCGTTATAAACCATTTGAAATTAATTTCGAAAAGAAGCTCGATGTATGTGTCACAGACTTGACGCAAACAGAGGATGACGTTAAAGTCGGCTCTAACTTGACTTCGATATACCCGTTACTCATTTTTTTTATCAAAAAATAAACCTCTCCTACAAAAAAAAGGGGGGGGCTGTTTTCCTTACAAATTTGCTTTCATAATTTGCCACAAATTAACATTTGGTAAACTGTTAATTTACTGACAAATTCCGACAGATAGCAATCAAAACGTAGAGCAGCCTTTTTTAGCCCCTAATTATTAAAACTTTGTTGGTTTGCATAATGCTTTATGTATAAAAAAATTAATGAATAGCATCAACTAGAGCGTTTTAGATGGCTGGTGTCCAGTTTCAATTGAAATGATTTATCCCTCAGCTGGTTCAGCCTTGACAGAAACTTGTATCCAATTCTTTCGCAGACAAATTTGTGTTTGCATTCACGCGTATTGCCTGCAATTTGTCAATGATTTTTAGAATATTTCGAATTTATTATCAACAAGTGCGCGGCCTAGCAAAAGCAAAAGCACCTTCAGTTTCTGTTCTTGTTTATTTGCGCCTCTTCTATTTCTATTAAATGCTAATTTGCTTAAGTGCAAGCAGCAGCAGACAAATTGTGATTTCGTGTGTTTTGTGTGGGGACGTGCACAAGGATGCGCCGCTGCAGCTAATTGAAAGTCAATAAGTGCATTATAAATGTGCAACCTTGACATTGAAATTGAATGACAGTCGTCGTCGCTGTTGTTGTTGTTTTTGTTGGAGACAACGAAAGTTGCCAGCATTTCGTATTGGAGGTAGGTGGGCGGGGCCACCAACTTGGCAAAAAAATAACAACAAAAAGTGAGCGGGCCGCGTTGTCAATTTATCAATTGCATAAAATAATAGGCCTAGCTGCATAATTTAATGTCGCGTTGTTGGCGAATTTTGTTGCTTTTTGTTTGTGTTTTGTGAAGGTTGCGGCTGCTGTTTTGATTTTTATTCTAAAACTATATACACACACATATGTATATGCAGATTAATCACGATGCCACAATAAGAATAAGAAATAGTTACTTTGGGTGCATGTGTCACGCAACCGGACAATGACTGAGAACCGTTTGGGTTTGATTTCGGCTCTGATGATCTTGATAGACCTCAAAAAGCGCTTTAAATGCTACCAAAATGCATACACTCAGAGAAAAACCGACGTTAGGAGTTGAAAGGTGAACAATTTTATTACCAAAGTTGGATGGCGCAACAATTTTAAAGATAAAAGAAAGGTCACACTATTCC
>JAEIFU010003761.1:0-24459 GCA_018904235.1 Lordiphosa stackelbergi | reverse complement strand
ATTGCTGCAATATTATTGTTCGTGCAAATTGTCCTTCTTTACGATAGTCTAATTGGTGCATCACAAATTTTCACAAACCCGCGAAATCACGATTTTTTCAGACCACTTCGAGTTTGAGCATTAAGTATTGATTAAAGAACGCATGCAAAAGAAAATGTCGGAATAATATGCTGGCTTCACTTCATTGAGTTATGGACTCTCGCGATCCACTGATCTCTAGTTTATGTTTTCAATAAAAGAAAGGCACAAAATAAAAAGATACCTCTTCCGACTTCCCTCTTTTTTTACATTAAGTAGTAGTATGGACCCTCATTGTGATGAAGCTATTACTATTGATACCGATTCGGATAGATCCGAATTGAGAATAAATACTGTTTAAATTTAGATTCTGAATTTAATGATTAAAAATATACCTGTTAAAGTTGTGTTTAAAAGATTGGGCTTCTGTAAATATTGCATTTATTACATCATCAATCAGCTAGATTCATGCTAGTCGGCCCGATCGGTTATTGGCAGCCATTTATAAAAAACATGGTCTTGAAAGCCAACTATTACTTATTACACTCTGTACCGAAGGTACCCCCCGCAATTTGAAAAAAAAACGTCATATCTCCCACAGTTTTGTAGATAGATGATTTGTACCTTCTAGAGATAGTTAATCAATAGCAATATGTATCGATTTGGCGAAGGAATGATAAAAATCGGATAAGCGGTTCTCAAGTTATGAGCAAATAAGTGAATCACCCCCGCCACCCCCTCCCACCCTTTCACAACCAACGCCGCACAACGTTAGAGAGAGCGGGAGAGAAAGAGAGAGACAGATGGCGAGAGAGAGAGAGAGAGAGAAAGAGAAACGTAGAGATGAGCGCAGCTGCAGCACTGCATTCAGCTCCTACTCTAGGTACAGAGTATAGTATAGTCGGGCTTGAACGACTTTCTCACTTGTTTTTTGAATGATTCCCTTATCTCTATACAAAAAATATAGGGAAGCTAACTTCGACTCGACCGAAGTTTATATACCCTTGGAGCATAATATATAAGGTTGTCAAAAAAGTCTTTAAATTTTCAATTGTTCATAAAATTGATTATAATAATGCGATTTAAGTCAAATATGCGCCGTTTTGTTCGATGACGAGTTCCCAACGAGATGCCAACTTCATAATGCCCCTCTTATAGAAGCTCGCTTCCCTATTGGCAAAAAAACTCGGAGAGCCAATTTTCACAGGACTCTCTTGTGGCCAACTTCCGACTTACAAGCTGGTTCGCCATGGACAGAAATAGGTGGTAATCACTTGGTGCGAGATCCGGACTATACGGTGGATGCAAAAGAACCTCCCATCCGAGTTCCCGGAGCTTCTGGCGCGTCACCAAAGATGTGTGTGGCCTGGCGTTGTCCTGATGGAAGACAATTCGGCCTCTGTTGATCAAAGATGGCCTCTTCTGCATGAGTGCTGCATTCAAGCGGTCCAGTTGTTGGCTGTACAGGTCCGAATTGAGCGTTTGGCCATAGGGGAGCAGCTAATAGTGGATGATTCCCTGCCAATCCCACCAAACACACAGAAGAACCTTCCTGGCCGTCAATCCAGGCTTGGCCACCGTCTGGGCAGCTTCACCGCTTTTCGACCACGACCGTTTGCGCTTCACGTTGTCGTAAGTGACCCACTTTTCATCGCCAGTCACCATCCGCTTCAAAAACGGGTCGATTTTGTTGCGATTCAGAAGCGATTCGCATGCATCCATACGGGCAAAAATGTTTTTTTGCGTCAAGTCGTGTTGCACCCATACATCGAGCTTCTTTTTGAATCCAAGCTTCTTCAAATGGTTTATAACGGTTTGATGACTCATGCCCAGCTCTTGGCCGATGCTACGGCTGCTACTATGCCGGTCTCTTTCGATCAATTCAGCGATTTTATCGCAATTTTCGACGACAGGCTTTCCGGACCGTGGCGCATCTTCGATCACCTCTGCACCAGAACGAAAACGTTGAAACCATCGTTGTGCGGTGGAAATGGAAACTGTATCGGGTCCATAAACTGCACAAATTTTATTGGCAGCATGAGATGCATTTTTGCCTTTATCGTAGTAGTACCATAAAATATGACGTATTTTCCCTTTATTTTGCTCCATGTTTGCGACGCTATAACTCACGAACGACTAAAAACAAACACGTGTTAGCGCGTGAAAAGAGCTTTCCAAAAAGCTCTAGCGTGAACCGATGCGACGAATACAACTAGTACTACGCGCTTGCAAAGACTAGCTTGCAGAAATACCGCAAGACTTTTTTGACAACCTTATATTTGCCAGCCAGTTTGTTATATTGCAGCTATACGATATATTCATTCGATTTTAAACAAACTCTCAAAATTGTGTTGAAACAGATAATATTCAAAACAAGAAAGTTTGAAAACAAAAAAGTTTTTCTCACTATTTTTTCGATCAATCGTTCCTATGGCAGCTATATGCTATAGTCTTTTGATTTGGATCAAACTTAACAGAAATGTGTGGCAGCATTAAGAACAAAAAAGTTTTTCTTACTAATACTTTTTTTCAGACCCATCTTTTGTATGGCAGCTATACTATATAGTTGTCCGATTTTCATAAAACTTGCTGAAATTATGTGAAAGCATAGAGAACTTATAAATACGATTTTTGGGAGCGATAGCATTGAAAACAAAAAAGTTTTTCTCACTAAAACTACTTTTTCAAACGATCGTTCCTATGGCAGCTATATGCTATAGTCATCCGATCCAGCCGGTTCCGACAAATGTGCAGCGTATTTATTCCAAAAGATTTCATGCAAAGTTTGGTTAAGATAGCTTCAAAATTGACGGAGGAGATAGCATAGAAACTGACGGACGGCTCGTCATGCTTCCTTCTGTGCGTTACAAACATCTGGACAATTTTAATATACCCTCTCCAAGGGTATAAAAATTGCCCTTAAAATTGTCATAAAAATACAAAATAAATCTTACTTATCAATACATAAATTTGCGGGAAAAACACATGTTATTAAACATTTCTCAACCCAGAAAATCATTCAGAATCCCCATAAAATTTGGTAATTTTTAAATTCTTATCCCTGTGGGGATTCTGACGTGATGTTTGGTCCATGCCTTATCGTCATTCTGCGCTCTGGTTATAAGCTTTCATAATTACCATCTGGATTTTAGTAACCCTTTCGCGGTCCAGCGAGAAGCTCTACACTTCGTACGGAAATATTTAAATTAAAAAAATGTATCAAAAGTGTCTTTCTATTATCGGCTTGATGGTTGGCTCTCTGCAAATTGTCGGATGCGTTATATGTATCATTTATTCCGTCGAAGATTTCGATAAATTTGTTCGGACTGCAAATTCTCAAAGTTGGCTTGATATTATAATGATTAGTAAGATAATTAAGACGTAATCCGTATAGAAATTTAAATGTGTATGCAATTTCAGGCTCTGGAATAAAGTTTTACCGCTTGTTATGGGCTCTATTGGCGCTCAACATACTTGTTTCGGCAGCGTTAATGATTGGCATCGCGATTGTATGTACACTCTTAATATCAATGATGTAGAAAACTGGATAAATATTTTTATATTCTAGAAACGTCATTATTTGTTACTTTCCTGGCTAATTCTTAATGGCAGTCAACTGGTGGCTTATTATTTTTTCGTTTTTGTATTATACGAAAAGATGCATATTTTTTTCATGGTGTTAGGTAAGTTTCAATCAAAATAAAAAGTGAGCACGGAATTTGTATATGGTTTTCATGCTCTCCTTAGCTATGACTGGTGTAGAAATACATTTTTGCAAAAATTCGTAGATTCCGTTATAGTTAAAAAAACCCAATTTTTAAATTAATAATATGAAATATAATAATATAATATGTTCATTCTGATTTCTTTCAAACTCTTCGAGTGAAATGAGAACATGTCCTTATTTCAGTTTGCAACAAAGAAACTTCTGTTTACTGTTAAAACATCATATTTTTACAAAAACAAAAAGAATTATTTTCGCTGCATTAAGTCTATTAAGAACTTTGAACTTTAACTTTAATTAAGTTTGATTTATATTTATAAAATAACTAAAACTTTTCTTCTCTTGCAGTCGCATGTATTTCCATCTATATTATCATCTGCTTGTTGTACAAACAAATTTGGGACAGTGCCAATCGTAAGGAGCTACACTCTCTAGTTACTACCAAAACTCCGGTTTGGGACGAGCCAGAAATAGCATAATTTTTCAAAGTGAATAGAATCCAAATTAGCATTTCAAACCTTAACTTTTTTTTAAATGTTAATAAATGATTAATAATCAAAATCTGTGGTTCATGACATTGTGACGGAGCATTTGAAAATGCGCAAGGTGTGCGCGAAGATGGTCTCAAAAGTGAACTTGAAAAGTGACTGCTTGTGAACTGCTTGTGGCCCCTCCGGACTTTTTTTTTGTTTCCTCGCCTGAAAAGGGCGATGAAAGGCAAGCATTTTGAGACCACAGAGGGGATCCAAGCAGCATGCACCGCGGCTCTCAAGGCTATTCTGGAAAATGCCTTCCGTGACGTCTTCCAAGCTTGGGAATCGCACTGGCCGCGTTTCATCGACGCAGAAGGAGCCTATTTTGAAAGTTTTTAAAGAATTGTAACGATTGGCTCAATACATTTTTTAAATCGACTCAGTCCTATCACTTTCCGTATAATTTGCGGTAGAGTTTTAAGCGCTTTTTTTTAAGTGGTGTTCCCAGAAGGCATATTCCATTTACCCATGATTCACTTCCAGCTGACCGATTATTCATCGGAAATAATTAATGCGAATTTTTTTTTATGCCGCGAAAAAACTGGGAAAATTAACCCATTTATAACATTTGCCTTTGTGTTATCGTACAGACTTGCAATTGCCATAAAAATTTAATAAATGCGGTTTGTATGTTTCGGAAACCTCTTATTGAATCTGAATTTAGCTAAGTACCCAAAATAGTGCTCTTTTTCCCGATTATAATGAGGGATTTCGCCCTTCACATCACGCCAGAGCCTTTCAATATTTTGTGTGTGAGCGTTAGTTTGTGGATCCAAGTAGGGTGAATCTTTGATGCACAAACCCCTCCTAGCTTAAGCAGTTGTACGTCAGCAATCCAGCAATCGGACATGATTGTTGTCTCGTCAGCCACGTGATTTTTTATAATTTTCAGAAGCAGCGGTCTTCGACAGGAATAAGTAAATCAGCCCATCATTCATTTCTTAATTTTTAGAATCTTAATACTGTCTGTAGCCCAGAGCGGTTGATACATATTTGGACAGCAGCTACCATGTTTTCCCGTTTAGAATCTCCACTCTATCGAAGTTATTAAAATCTTTTTCAAGAAGTCGGATCTTATTTCTTTTAGTATAGGACAACCTTACAAGAAGTGGCAAACATCCTCTCCTAAGAGCGGGGAAAGAGGGTGATGGAGGGGGGAAGAAGGTGAGGTGATATGGGGATGGAAGAGGTGATGAAAGAGGGGATGAAAGAGGTGATCAAGGAGGGGATGAAAAGTTATGAAAGAGGTGATGAAATCGGGGATGAAAGAAAGGATGAAAGAGGGGATAAAAGAGGGAATAAGAGGGGAGAAAAGAGAGGATGAAAGATGGGATGAAAGAGGTGATGAAAGGGGGGATGAAAGAGGGGCGATGAAAGTGGTGATGAAAGTGGTGTTGAAAGAGCTGATTAAAGAGGTGATATAAGAGGGGATGAAAATGTGATAAAAGGGGGAATGAGAGGAAAAGAAAGTGATGATGAAACAGGTGATGAAAGAGGGGGAGGAGGTGTGGATCATTGACTTAACAGTGACGACAGAGTGCCTAAACAGGGACTAAAGAGTGATTAAACATTGACTAGTACATATCAGATTTCACATCAAAGCCTCGTGAGTATTAAATCTTAGTACTCAGATAAACTAAATCGTCTGCTACCGGAATTGACAACTTATTCCGATGGGTGGGCCAGCGTACGCTGCAGTGTGACTGTTCAACGCCAAAATACCACCCTTCATCAAAATACCACCAAATGTGAAACGGTCACATTGCGCTGATTTGCTTTCATTTGGTTTTAATTAATTGGTTTTGCGAATATTTAGGGATTTTTGGTGTATATATGGAATGTAGAAGTCATGGGCAATGCAAAATCTTACAATTGGTTTCAAATTATGCCAATCAATGATTTTTGTCGAGCTTTTGTTGCTGACATTCCGACGGGTAGGTGTCGGAAAAATTACAAACAATTTGTTCTGCTACCACCCCATCGGAATTGAATCAGCTGTTTGTGCCTGTCAAGTTAGCGGCACTAAGAGATTTCCGATGGGTATGAACGGAAATTTTAGTTTGTCTGAGCTCGACCGAGCTTAGGAGGCCTGTCGGAATTTTACGAAAGCTTTCCGATAGCCTTTTTATACCCGTTACTCGTAGAGTCAAAAGGGTATACTAAAGTCGTGCAAATGTATGTAACAGGCAGAAGGAATCATTTCCGACCATATAAAGTATATATATTCTTGATCAGCATCAACAGCAGAGTCGATTTAGCTCTGTCCGTCTGTCCGGCCGTCCGTTCGTCCGTCTGTCTGTATGAACACCTAGATCTCAGAGATGGTAAGAGATAGAGGTTTGACATGTATGGGACAAATGCTTCTTTTATCTGCACGCAGATCAAGTTTGTTTTAAATTTTGGCCACGCCACCTTTTGCCCCCGCAATTTGGAAAAGACGTTATATCTCCTACAGTTTTGAAGAAGAAATGATAAAGATCGGATGAACGGTTCTCAAGTTATGAGCAAAAAAGTAAACCAAGCCCCCCCTCGCTATCAGCCCTAAAAAAATGTTGCATACTTTTCGGATGGTCACACTAAGGAACACAGGAACACTGTTAAACATGTTTTTTTCATGAGTAACGGGTATATCGAAGTCGGTTAGAGCCTACTTTAACTTACGCTCTCGTTAGACCATTTTTTATTGCCCAACTTTGCACCAGCTCTAGTTCACTATTACAAACATTATCACATTCAGAAACATTGTTTTATGGGCGACTAACATACATCTGGACATCATCTGCATACATTTGAACTTCACATTTAGATAGAACACATGGGAGGTTCTTGACATATATCGAAAAAAGTAATGGTCCAAGAACTGATCCTAGTGACAGAAAGGATGATCTTCTATTCACAGTAGCTACTGCTTGCAATCGGTAATGTAAGTAAGAGCTCATTAATTTAAATGCTGTACTGGAGAAATTATATAATCTACTAAGCTTTGTGCAGAGAATCTCGTGATTGACTAAATCGATATCTGTGCTATAATCTAACAAAGTCAAAAACGTTACGCTGCCTTTGTTCATATTTCGTCGTATATCTTCACTGATTTTAATTACGGTAGTAGTGCAACTTCGTTGTTTTCTGAATCCTGATTGTCTGTCATTCAGCAAAGAGTTTACCTGCATGAACTTAGATGTTTGACTAGACATGACTTGCTCAAATGCTTTAGATAAGAACGGTAATATGGAGATTGAACGTTGCTCATTATTGTTGTTTGGAATCGGCAGAATTTTTGCTATTTTCCAGGCATGAGGAAAAACGATAGTCATTAATGCTGTGTTGTATAAATGAGTAATATGGGATAGAATTTGAGGAAGAAGAATTTTTATAAATTTGGGGTCCATTTCATCTAGTCCAATGGCATTTGATTTTACCTTAAGGATAGAAGTTAGGATATCACATTGATTAACACATACTCTACAAAGTTAAAACATGGACCTAAATTATTATATGCTTCAGAAGTCAGGTACGTATTTTAAATGATATCAGCTACTTCAGATAGTGATTGCACGAATTTTCTATTTAGATCATTGGGATCAATATCTTTAGATATAATCGGCCTTGGATTACCAATTCCTAAACACTTAATTTCTTTCCAAATCTGGTTGGATGATATTGCATTTGTGAGTTTCGAGACGTAAATGTTACTGCTTCTCTCTGGCAGTCTCTAAATAGACGGTCTGTCCTGTACCGTTTCCACTTCGTAGGCTTCGTTACGTTTTATAATAGTCGTTTTTATATTGGCATGAAACCACGATGCTTGTTTTGATTTCAAGATTTTTGGTCTAAGTGGTGCATGCTTGTTGTATAGACTTTTAATATTTGTGTTCATGTATTGAAGTTGGTCGTCTACATTTGGCATCGTATATATAATGTCAAAGTTAAAAGTATGTAAATCATGGAGTAACTGATTATAATCAATATTTTTAAAGTCACGGTAAGTTATGGCGCAGTCATGAGATTCAGGGACTATATTATATACTAAGAAGAGTAGGTCATGCTTCGAGAAAGCAGGTACTAAAAGTTGGTCATATAAGATAGCCTTATTCGGATTATTTACAAAAATAACGTCAAGTAGTGTGTCACTGGTGTTGGTAAAATGGGTCGGTTGGGAATTGTTCACAAGTGTCAGGTCGAGAGTTTCCATGTTTGAAGAGAGGTGTGATTCGAAATGCGATTTTATGCGAGTGATACTTTTAATCCAGCTTCTCCATTCACCAATTACGTGGATGCTTGATAAGTAAAGTGTTTTGTTGAGACCTATATTTGGAATGCGGTAGCTTGGCATATTGAGCGCTTTTATAATAAAGTTGACACTCGTATCGAGTGTGTATGTGTAGAGCGGTGACAGTCCAGTTTCCAGCATCAAGATACGATTCGAAATAGAATTTTTCACCATCTTCGTATTCTACGTCCCGCCAGACTTGGCTTGCTTGGCACATTACAGCTCTCGCGGTGGCCTCAAAAAGTCTGTACTTTATACTGTGTGTTACATCTTTTCTGTATAAAAAAGTCTTTTCCAATAATTCTTTCGACTTCGATAAGTTATTTGACAAGGCCCATGCATTACATTAGCTTTGTATTACGTTGATCATATTTTGAAGCGAGCATGGAGACTCCGACGTAAGGACAATGTCATCTGCGTATTTTGAAGTTTTAAAGGTGACGCCGCCTGGTAAACTCTCTGTAAGATCATTCAAATATAAAGCGAACAGTAAAGGGCTTAATTAGCAACCTTGCTTAACTCCCGATTTAGAGCTGAACTCTGGAGAGATTGTATTGCCATCCCATACCAAGGCGGTGTTGCCTCGTATACAAACTTTTCAAGAGAGTTCTCATTTTAGAAGACATTCCCATGTTGCTGAGTTTGTAGATTAAAAGAGTTTTATCTATTGAGTCAAACACAGCTTTGAAATCGATGAAGAAGGCGTATAATGCTCTACCGCTGTCAATGTAGGTGTAGGCGAATATGTTGTCGGCTGTCGAATATCCTCTGCGAAAACCAGCTTGGAAGGCCTTTCCTTTATGTTCAATTGCAACTAAATGAGGAAGGCAGCTCTGATCCAATTACTTTATCTGAAAGTAAAATGGAAAGAAAGTGGTTAATACAAATAGTTTAGTATTTTCACAACACAATTTTAAGTTTACAAAATAAAGATGAAGTACTTAAACGTTGGTCAGAAAATTCGACAATGTTTCCAGAATTGTATGAACTATCAAAAGTTATGCTTGCTTTTCCAGCTACCCAAGTAAGCGTAGAACATTTACTTTCCGGTGTGAAGTTTATCAGGTTTCCGCTAAGAAATCAGATGGACGGAAATACATTGACCGCTATTATGCTTCTAAGAAGTAATCATTAATTTACATTTTTTGTAAAAAATTTTTATTTTGTGTTCTTTCTTGTTCATGTTGTATGCAAAGACATGCTACTAAAATACAGGTGTATAGCTTGCTTAACCACTTTGTTTGGACTAACGCTTAAAATTTTTCGTTAATTTTACCAGTAACTGCCGTGAGGCCAATATCTCAATCTAAATTCAAAGGAATTGATATAAGCCAGAATATGGTCCCTTTCTAAGAAACCAACGGATGTAGCACAAGCTCTTGGAGACTAACTATTTCCCCGACTCTGACCCTTGTGTTTGTGAGGTTTGGTCCATGCCTTATCGTCACTCTGTGCCTTGGTTATAAGCTTCCACAATTGCCATCTGGATGTTAGTATCCCTTTCGCGGACCAGCGAGAAACTCTACACTTCGTACGGAAATATTTAAATTAAAAGAGATCAAAAAATATATAAAAATGTGTCTTTCTATCGTCGGTTTGATCGTTGGCTCTCTGCAAATTATCGGATCAGTTATTGGTATCGTTTATTCCGCCATAAAATTCAATAATGCTGTTGAATTATCGCCGGTGGTTGCTTTTTTGATGCAAGCTCCCTTAAAGCGTAAGATAATTAAGATTGAATCAGTATGGAAATTTATATGTGTATGCAATTTTAGGCCTTATGGTGATCTTTTGGTGTCTAATGGGGCTCAACATACTTGCTTCGATAATGTTACTGATTGGCATCAAGAAGGTATGTACAATATTGATAACAATGATGTGGAAAACTGTATAAATTTTTTATATTTTAGGAACGTCATTTTTATTTACTTTTCTGGCTGACTCTTAATAAGATTCAACTGGTGGCTTATGGTTTATATTTTGCTTGTGCATCGTTTTCCAACATGCTTATCCATGGCACGGTGTTAGGTAAGCGTTAATCGAAAGAAAACTGATTCAAAACTGTCGTATTTAAAAAAACACAATTTTTAAGTTAATGATGCAGACAGATTCGTTATATGGCCTTCAATACTTTGTAAAATGTTCATGTTAATTTCTTTTAAACTCTTCGAGTGAGATGAAAATATGTCATTATTTCGTTTTGCAGGTTCAAGAAGAGCAGAGAGAAGATCCTTCTGCATCATATTTTCAAATTATCAGATTGACTAAAAACAAAAAGAATTATGTTATTTATGTTATATATTTTCACAAAATACTACTTAAACTAAGACTGAAATTTAATAAACCTCCCTTTTCTTCTCTTGCAGGCGTTTATATTGTCATCTATATTGTCATCTTCTTGCTGTTCAAAAAATTTAAAATTATTTAAAAAAAAGATGAGAAGGTCATGACGTATGTAGGCCCTGTCTGTGGTAAATTCATTTCTGAAATGCATTTAAAGGCAGCCATGATTCAGTACCCGCCCTTTCAAATCAGGACTGATTCAGGGTTCTGAAGGGTTCCGACAAACCTAAGCATAAAATGAATTTTATAAATTTTTAGCAGATACTTTCTAGTTTGGTTAATACCGCTTCTTTATTGTTCACCAAGCTATCCGACATTACGTTTCTGAATTGCGGTGGAAAAACATTTGCACGGAATTTCCAAAAGCCCAGAAATTGATGGCTCTAACATGATGGCTGCGGGTAAAACTAGGTAAGAGTTTACTCTTTTTTTTATACCCTGTACCCATTGAAAATGGGTAAAAGGGGATCATGAAGTTGTGCAAATGTATGTAACAGGGAGAAGGAAACATTTCCGACCCTATAAAGTATGTATATTCTTGATCAGCATCAACAGCCGACTCGATTTAGCCATGTCCGTCCGTTCGTTTGTTCGTCCGTCTGTCTGTATGAACGCGTCGATCTCAGAGACTATAAGAGATTGAGATACAAATTTTTGTATGTACATATGTGTATACCGTACGCAGATCAAGTTTATTTCAGATTTGCAAAATATTCCCCCTCCCCCTAAAACCGCAAAAAAACAGTCAGAGCCACCATTTTTAAGTTACAATATCGTCGTTTAATATATATTATTTTAGGTCTTAAACCTATCTATTCTGGAAATGAGATCGGAGCAAAAACAACAAAGTTATTCACCAACCCCCCTCCCCCACGCACGCAGTGCTTCTTCCAGTTTTCCGCGTGCGCGTGTTTATTTGCGCGTTTGTATATGTGTATGTGTGTGTGTGAGTGTTTGTCAATTGCACAGGGTATTTTGAAGTCGGGCTACTCGGCTGCAACGGTCTTACTTGTTTAAAAATGGTCATTGCGAAAACAACGGATCGCGAAATTTGTAGGGTCCTCATATAAAGGGATAATCCCTCTTATGCGTCACCATTGTCATACATGGAACATTTCGTGGTTGTTCTTTAAGAGACGTTTTTGGGATAGCTCTGTGGACGCTCTGTAGTATTATTTTGTTTAGGTTCGCAGCCTCTTTGTTGACCTCGCCTGCTATAGGGACACTGGAGTTTATAGTACCTACTGACAGATTTTTTTGTAAAGGGTGATTTTTTAAGAGCTATAGGATTTTAAAAAAAAACACACATAAAATTCAGAAAATGCATGAAATCTTTATTAGAGTCGATAGTAAGGTCCATATAATTTAATGTTTGAGGATTATTTCATGCAAATGTTGACCGTCACTGCGCCTCAAATGGTCCAACCGCTTAGTCCAATTTTAGCATACTCTCTCCAACATTTCGGACGGTATCTCACAAATAAATGCTTCAATGTTGTCTTCCAATGCGTCAATTGAAGCGGGCTTGTCTGTATGAACATGAGCTTTTTAGATCGGGCTTAAGATAAGCGCCCGCAACCGACTGCGTAGGCGGAAGAGACGAAGGAGAGAATGAAAAAAACACTGACAAGAGCAGTTGAAGCTTAGGTTCGCGACTGCACTGTATCTATTATTTAAGTTTTAACCATGTAAGATCAAGGGATCTTATATTGTCAGGACGGCCGAATTGTAGTAGGCAAGGCTAGCTAACTCTCTCTTGATCTCTCTCAAGAGTTTGCTCTCGCACTCTCTCAGCCTCAGAGAGCATAAGTAGGGTGGGTATTAGCTCTGAGCAGAACAGACGACGCACAGTGGCCGGTTTCGCTGATTTAGCGTTGCAAAAAATCGTTACTTTTGAACGGAAAGAGATATTTGAAAAATTCCAATGGAAGGTGATAGAGAATTTCGAGATTTTCCTCTCGCTATTAGCTTTTTATTAAATTTGGTTAATTTAAAGTAGTTTTACAACCACATTTTTAATAAATCGATTTAAACCTAAAGAAAATTCAATTTTTAGTGGATTAAACTTGGTACTTTGTGCAGCCGATCCTGAACTCCTGTGGACCTGAATGATAAACTTAACATTATTTTAAAGCTCTTTCCGTTCAAAAGTTACGATTTGTGCAAAGCGAAAACGGCCCACCACTCGTGCAAAGCAAAGTTGCGTAGATGTCATATCAATACACAATTAATTCATGCATTTTAATATGTTCAGTTCGCTGCATATTCAGGCGCAGCTCGGCACAAGAACAAATTTTTACAAAAATTTTTATTTTAAAGCCTAGTACGGAGGGCGTTCGAATTTTCCTTCAGCTGTCAAACTCCATATTAAAAAAATTGCTTAAGGAATTTTTCCTTGCCTCATTCTGATGTTTGGTACGGAGAAAGCCAAGCAATACACACAAGGAATTTTGAGATTTGCCATATCGATGAACCGTGTGGACTGTATCGAACAGCTGATATTTCTCCCAGAGATATTGTGCAGTCATTTTTTCCCTGTGTCATTTGTCAAAAGGCAAGGCAAAAGTAAATAAATCATCTGCAAAATTTTAGTTATGGTGACAAAAATGTATTAATTGATGCAGTGAAAAACAATGCCTGTTTGTGCGACATCACAGATGGCAAGCAACTGGACACCGCATTTACAAAAAGGGCTTGTGAAGCAGTTGGTGTCCAGTTGAGAAAACGATGGTAAATGTCCAGTATAGTGGCCTACTCTCAGAAAATTCCAAAAAATTTTCTCGATGGACCGCGAATTATGAAGAATTTTCATGCAGAAAAACGGTGGGGGGTCATCCATGGTTTCTTTGTCCTCTACAAGAAAAATATGTGGAAATTGTTCTGCTGACTGTAAGATAGCAGTAAAAGATGACGGCAAACTATTCTTTCGGTGCCGTAAACAGTTGACTGCTACAACCATGGGCAAAAAAAAGAAAGTCAAGAAACAGTGCAATTTCAATATAGCTGACGGATCCACGGTCATTTCGGATTGCTGGAAAGCTTACAATTGCCTGGAAGATGAGGGGTTTCTGTAAAACGGCGAACCATTCCAAAAATTTTGTGGATCCCTTTACACAAACACACACAAAACATAGAAAGGCTGTGGCGGGACGTGAAAGCCGAGTTGCCTCATTTTGGGCGAAAAAATGCACTATCCAGGATATTTGGCCAAGTTTATGTTTTATAAACGATTCCCAAGTCACAAGGATAGGATCCATAACATCTTCCTGGCTATTGGTCAGTTATATAATCCTGAAAAAGAAAACATCGTTAATGATATTCATTTTGCTGAGGTGAGTAATGGAAAATGTGCCGCCCCCAGAAAATTTTTTAAAAATCTCGCGATTTTTTTAAAAAAATTTTTACTTTATTGGGTACAAAAAAATATTCATCGATGGATTGCGAATTATGAACAAAAAATATTAATTCATAGGAGGAAGAGGAAGTGCACGGTGAAGACGACAGTGAATTAGGCCCTTCCTTAGGGGACACCACTTAAAAAAAACGCCCTTCTGCGGCTTAAGTGGAGTAGGCCTCATGGGGAAACCACGTTAAAAAAACGCGCCTTGAATTTTACCTCAATAGGTGGCGTGGAAAAGAGTTCAAAACAGGGTAATTGTCTAGTATAGCGGCCTACTCTCAGAAAATTCCAAAAAAATTCCCTTCGATAGATCGCGTATAATGATTGCACTTATCTGGCCCCGTGCAGACCATTATATTCTTGGTAACAGGCAATTCTGAAGGCTTGCTCACATTCTTCGTTTTAATATCTGACACTGCAACTGCAATTGCCACATCCTCCATGTTGTGCATTGTGCCTCATTTTATTTAAATCTTATAGTTAAGTCATAATACAAATCAGCTGGCCTATCTATTTACTTTCCGTATTCGTTATTTTTTTATGTTTACGTGGTCACACTGTCTTTTACATTCCACAAAAAGGAATATAAGGCAAATTTCTTGAAGGAAAATTCGAACGCCCTCCGTACTAGGCTTTAGAAGCGTGAATGAGTGTGAATGTACTTTTCGCAGTCCATCAAAGTGGGAAAATAAGGTACAAATATAGTACTTCAATAAAAACGACAATAACTCAAATAAATAAAAAAAAAAAATTAAATTTTCTCATTCATTTTTCTTCAGAATTAATGCATCTTTTAAAAAGGAAAAACCAAATTGGAATTGGAATTTCCGTTTGGTTTTTATACGTTCCAAAACGTAATATTCGAAACCAAAACAATAGAAAATTTATCAGTTTGAAAAATGGTTCAACTTTGAACAACTGAAAAAAAAAATAAATGACCAAATTCAATAAACCAAACATTTTCGGGCTAGGGGGGGGGTTTCCCTTTATTAAATTAAATAAAAACTAAAAAAATCAGTTTTTTTTCCGAAACCGGCCACTGTGCGACGCTGGTTTTCGGCAGTCTAGATCGAGAGATGGACAAAGTCAAAAGCATAGATGAGAGAAATCTAGATAACAGCTGCGCTGCTGTGGCGCTCAGGTTCGATTCTCGCCCTGTCTTGCTCTATCGTGGTTGTATTTTGTTTGCGCCAAATGATGGCTGATGGGTTGGAGTGAGACAGAGGGCAGAAGGTTCGAGTTCGTGGCGAAGACTGAAACTGAACTGGGTTCGACCGAGCAAAGCTGTAGTCTAGATATTAGATGGTCGTTGTCAGAAGTCAAATTATAACTTTAAGTGCTACCGGCTACCAAACATTATAAAACATCAAACTATATATACATAAATATAGTCAACAAATATACTCTTACAAATGTTTGTTGAACTGTGTTATAAATTATTGAAGTGCGTCAGATTTTAGTAGGAGTAAAATTTCATTTCAACATCAAATAATGCTGACGTCATGCATATTTGGTGGTGATGCGTATTTTGAAGGGGAAAAAGAGGTGGAAAGAGTTTTAAAGATAGGGAAAGAGATGGAATGAGAGGGACTTAGCAGTGTCTAAACAGTGACTAGTGGATTGGGAAAACTTGGCCAATAATATTGAGAAAATATTAAATGAAGTCTTTTAATAAAAGTTCAAAAAAAATTAAAGCTTAAAAAATAGATATGTTTTATTTAATAAAATTATAAATTTGTATCAAGTAATTTGTGTAATATTAAAATGTTCAGAAAAGCTGACGGCTCTAAGCCAAGTTTTTAAATTTGTTTTTCTTGGCCCTTTGCAGCTCATTGAATTCAGGTTAAGACTGCTGAAGATTGAATTGGTATTCATGAAATAGCGTTATACAATTCCAGTAAAAATATACTAGGCGGACTTATGTATATCGCTAAGCCAATGCTTATTTATCCTTATCCTTAAAATTTATCTATTTGTTATCTAACAAAAATTTAACATTTGTTGTGTTTGTTAGGAAATGCCACAACTAAAAAACCTAATCCCATTCATGCTTTGTTTTTTTGTCATGTTTTTCCTTCCAATCGAATTCATTGTTTAGAGTAAAGGTCTTATCTTCAGCAGTTGTTTGACCTATCTTATCTCGTAACTCTGTCGCTTCGGAATATTTCCTTTCATAATTTCTAAGTAGATTTTATTTTAGTATTACTTAGGCGGCCCCTTGAGAAGCTCTACAGTTCATACGGAAATATTCAAATTCAAAGAGAACAAACAAAAATATATAAAAATGTTGACTAGTTGTTGCTTTATGCCACTTAATACCGGCGGCCGGGTCATTGGCTGGCTGTATATTATTGGATCTGTTCTTTATGCCGTTCTTTTGGGCACTTTACTGGTTGTCGATGTCGATGAAGCTGCTCGGTATGTGGGAAATTATTTGCCGGAGAAAAAGATTCCCAAGGAAGATTTGAAGCTATGTAAGTGAACTTAGAAACAGAATCAATATGAAAATATTTATGTGTATGCAATTTCAGTCATAGTAATATTTAGCTGCGTTTTTTTGGCTGAAGTGGTGCTCACCATACTTGCCTCGGCCATGCTGTTGTGGGGCATCAAAAAGGTATGTGCACTTAAAATCATTTATGTGAGAAACTTAATTAATTTTAGTATTTATATTGTAGGAGCGTCATTTACTTTTACTACCCTGGCTGATTCTTGGTGCCATTAACCTGGGGTTTAATATTGTCTATATTTTTGCATCATTTGTCTATATCCCGGTTCTAGGTAAGTATTAAACGCAGTCATTGATTGATATTTTTATGCCTTGTTAATACCCTTTGTTCAGGGACTGAAAGTAACGATTAATAGTACTTAAATTTAGTTCGACTTAATTTATAAAATAACTTCAACTGAAATAGATTTACGGACAATACAAATATTTAACACAACGCTCTTTTCTTTTCTTGCAGCCTTAAGAATCTACATTTATGTAGCCATCTACTCGCTGTTTAAACAAATTCGGGACAGTCGTGAGCGGCATAACTCTCCAATTACTACCCATACTCCAGTTTATTACCAGCAGCCCAAAGCATAATTGAAATTTGGAAATCTCTTCGAAACACATTTGGCTGGCGAAACTAGAACTTTTTTATATAATAAAACTAGAATATAACG
This sequence comes from Lordiphosa stackelbergi, assembly GCA_018904235.1. Lineage (NCBI taxonomy): Eukaryota > Metazoa > Arthropoda > Insecta > Diptera > Drosophilidae > Lordiphosa > Lordiphosa stackelbergi. The sequence continues at coordinate 7,000 of JAEIFU010003761.1, read as the reverse complement.
TCAGGTCGGGACCCTGCACCAACCACAGTGTCCAACCCACATCCCACCCACTTCCTGCCAAATTCCACATCCACTTTCCACCCACTTCCAAAACAACTTACCACCCACATCCCATTCACATACCTTCCACATCCCACCCAGGTCCCAGTGGGCATTCCGTCAGAATTTTCAACATTTTCACGCCTGGGAGCAGATTTTCCGACGTTGGAAAATCACATTTTAAATTGTTTTGTATTTTATCCTTACAAACCGAGTTTCAAGCTAATCCACAGTGGGAAAAATGGCCAGATTAGCACGGATTAATTAATAACTCCTTGAATAATGATCCGATTTTTGTAGGGTTAATATTTTTTTTTAAATAAAAACAGAATTAATATGAACAAATCAAACAAGTGAGAAAGTGGGTCAAGCCCGACTATACTTACCTAGAGTAGGAGCTAAATGCAGTGCTGCTGCTGCGCTCATCTCTAAGTTTCTGTCTCTCTCCCTCTCTCTCTCTCTCTCTCTCTCTTCTCTCTATGATTGTGCGTTGGTTGTGAGGTAATTCACATAATTGATCATAACTTGAGAACCGTTCATCCGATTTTTATCATTACTTCGCAAATCGATACATATTGCTAATGACTAACTATCTCTAGAAGGTACGAATCATCTATCTACAAAACTGTGGGAGATATGATGTTTTTTTTCAAAATTGAGGGGGCGGGAGGGGCGTGGCAAAAATTGAAAATAAACTTGATCTGCCTGCAAGTATAAGAAGCATTTGTCCCATACATGTCAAACCCCTATCTCTTACCATCTCTGAGATCTGTTTGTTCATACGGACGGACGGACGGACAGACAGACGGGCGGACAGACGGATATGGCTATATCGACTCTGCTGATCAGAATATATACTTATAGGGGCGGAAATGATTCCTTCTCCCTGTTACATACTTTTGCACAAACTTAATAAAAACGAGAAAGGCAAAGCCTTCGTCTGTACCGAATTTAGATACATGATATAGCTTGTCGGTGCGACTTCGACCAAACTTCGCAAATCAGCTTAAAAACATTCAATATTACCCATGACTTTTTGAGAACATAACCAGTTTTCTCCTAAAACCCATTTTCCGAACAAGAAGTAGTCATCCGATCCGGTCGGTTCCGACATATTAGCAGCGTGCAGTAAAAGAAGACTCTGTGCAAAGTTTCAGCTCGATAGCTCCAAAACTGAGGGCAGCGGCGTAGAAACAGACAGACGGACAGACGACGCAAAGCTAATCGACTCAGCTCGTCATGCTGATCAAGAATATATATACTTTATGTGGTCGGAGATGATTCCTTCTAGTTGCAAACTTTGGGCAAACTTATATACTTTTCAGTGTAAATATAAAATATATATATAAATATATATACTTTATGGGGTCGGAGGTGCTTCCTTCTGGCTGTTACATACATTTGCACAACTTCATGATCCCCTTTTTCCCATTTTTAATGAGAACAGGGTATAATTAGGGAAACTGTGGGATCAACCAGGCATTGCAAAGGTACCTCGAAAGAATGGTCGGTAAGTTGTAGCCCATTAAAGTAGCACAGTTTCTTTGCAGACCATATAATATAAGGTTGTCAAAAAAGTCTTGCGGTATTTTTATTGAATTTTCAATTGTTCATAAAATTGGTTATAATAATGCGATTTAAGTCAAATATGCGCCGTTTTGTTCGATGACGAGTTCCCAACGAGATGCCAACTTCATAATGCCCCTCTTATAGAAGCTCGCTTCCCTATTGGCAAAAAACTCGGAGAGCCAATTTTCACAGGACTCTCTTGTGGCCAACTTCCGACTACCAAGCTCGTTCGCCATGGACAGAAATAGGTGGTAATCACTTGGTGCGAGATCCGGACTATACGGTGGATGCAAAAGAACCTCCCATCCGAGCTCCCGGAGCTTCTGGCGCGTCACCAAAGATGTGTGTGGCCTGGCGTTGTCCTGATGGAAGACAATTCGGCCTCTGTTGATCAAAGATGGCCTCTTCTGCATGAGTGCTGCATTCAAGCGGTCCAGTTGTTGGCAGTACAGGTCCGGATTGAGCGTTTGGCCATAGGGGAGCAGCTCATAGTGGATGATTCCCTGCCAATCCCACAAACACACAGAAGAACCTTCCTGGCCGTCAATCAGGCTTGGCCACCGTCTGGGCAGCTTCACCGCTTTTCGACCACGACCGTTTGCGCTTCACGTTGTCGTAAGTGACCCACTTTTCATCGCCAGTCACCCTCCGCTTCAAAAACGGGTCGATTTTGTTGCAATTCAGAAGCGATTCGCATGCATCCATACGGGCAAAAAATGTTTTTTTTTGCGTCAAGTCGTGTTGCACCCATACATCGAGCTTCTTTTTGAATCCAAGCTTCTTCAAATGGTTTATAACGGTTTGATGACTCATGCCCAGCTCTTGGCCGATGCTACGGCTGCTACTATGCCGGTCTCTTTCGATCAATTCAGCGATTTTATCGCAATTTTCGACGACAGGCCTTCCGGACCGTGGCGCATCTTCGATCACCTCTGCACAGAACGAAAACGTTGAAACCATCGTTGTGCGGTGGAAATGGAAACTGTATCGGGTCCATAAACTGCACAAATTTTAATGGCAGCATGAGATGCATTTTTGCCTTTATCGTAGTAGTACTGTAAAATATGCCGTATTTTCTCTTTGTTTTGCTCCATGTTTGCGACGCTATAACTCACGAACGACTAAAAACAAACAACAATAAATCAAACACGTGTTAGCGCGTGAAAAGAGCTTTCCAAAAAGCTCTAGCGTGAACCGATGCGACGAATACAACTAGAACTACGCGCTGGCTTGAAATACCGCAAGACAGCCTTATATATGTGGGATATATGTTTGCATTCCTCTGTTTGGTACCACTCACCAAGTCCATATAAACCCCTTTTTGTGTAACCACCATCAATATGAAAAGCTAAAGGTTCCTCTGCCGTATAGTTAATTTGTTTTTATGCTCTGTACCGAAGGTACATAGAGTATATTAAGTTTGTGCAAAAGTATGTAACAGGGAGAAGGAATCATTTCCGACCCTATAAAGTATATATATTCTTGATCAGCATCAGCAGCCGAGTCGATATAGCCATGTCCGTCTGCCGGTCTGTCCGTCCGTCTGTCTGTCCGTCCATCCGTATGAACAAACAGATCTCAGAGATGGTAAGAGATAGAGTTTTGACATGTATGGGACAAATGCTTCTTATACTTGCAGGCAGATCAAGTTTATTTTCAATTTTTGCCACGCCCCCTCCCGCCCCCGCAATTTTGAAAAAAACGTCATATCTCCCACAGTTTTATAGATAGATGATTTGTACCTTCCAGAGATAGTTAGTCATTAACAATATGTATCGATTTGCCGAAGAAATGATAAAGATCGGATGAGCGGTTCTCAAGTTAAATTTTTTTATATCCTCTATTTGCTTCGGGACAAAGAACAGGTCTCGGTGAAACGCGCATTCAGTGCCCTACCTAATATTTAAAAAAAAAAAAAAAATAATATAAAAAAAAAAAAAATAATAATTGTAAAACTTAATTCTAAATTGCTCAAAGACATAAATATTGAATAAAAAAGTTTATTTAATAAACAATCTACAATAAATAAATCTTTTTTGAATAACGCTTATGCATTGCATCTGGCAGGCTTTTATACAAATTTACAAGCGAAAATGGTGGATAATGGTCATATATGGTTCGTGGTTCAGTATTGTCATAGACATCATTCGTGGCTTTGAAAAGCAGTTTCTTAAGCATTTCGCGGTTTTATTACCATGGAGACCCCTTAGCTGCGAATTGCGCCTATGCATTGATCCTGTCATGATTTTTTAATTGGTTGGCAATTACGTTTTTCATAATTACTATTTTTATCCTCTTTGGATTTTTTTCGCGATTTAATAAGTCTTCAGTCAGTGCACCTATCACAAAGTCTGTAACTAAATTCGTTTTACACTCCGTGTACTTAACTAAAAACCATTTTGTACTAAATTGTACGTAACTAAAATTGTTTAGTACGTACGAGTGCTGAACACAAAAAAGTTCGGTACTTATTTCTATCGGTCGGTTCGTTACGACGCTGTACCGTACTTGCTTTTTTCGGTCGGTGCGTTACAAATTATTTACCGTACTTGTGATTTCGTACAGTACGAAACGAAAAATGTACCGTACTTTTCTGAGTACGGTACTTATTGAGTACAGTACTTTTGTTGTGTATACGAAACCTGCTTTTGACTTCACTTAACCCCACAGGAAAAGGTCCAGTGGGGTGATATTACATGCTCTAGGCGGCCAGTTGAGAGGTACGAAACGCGAAATAAGCTGCTTATCGAAATGATTTTTCAATAAAGCCATTGTTTTGAGCACCGTCTTGTTGAAACCAAATGTCGCTGACCGCAAGGGCTTCAATTTCAGGTACCAAAAAGTCAGAGAGCTCGCCATTGAGGATTACGTTCTGTTCGGCCTCATTTGTAAAGAAATACGGACTGATTGACAGACTGCAAACAGTGCATTTTTGTGAATGTAACGCTAGTTCGAGAGTCTCTTGGGATTAGCTCATCATTATGCCAGAATATCGCCTTGTCTCTGAACAAAATTCGGCGCTAAAATAGCGTATCTTCATTAATTTGTTGCAGAGCACATTGAAGACTTTATTGCACTTTGCTGAGCGGAAAACCAAGCGGAACATTGTGGTTGATTTGAAGTCACACAACTATTTCCAGGCAAAATATACTAAGCGGACTTAAGCCAATGCTTTTTTATAATTCTCAATTTATTTATTTTCATTTTTTCCACAATTTTTTGTGTTTCCAAATTTGTAAGGGAATGCCAGAACTTTTAATTAAACCATCTCTATTCTATTCACTGGGCGCACCCTCCCACATGCTTTCGTTATTTGTCACGTTCTTCCCCCAAATCGAACTCATCGTTCAGAGAGTCTTATCTATAGCAATCGTTTGCCCAGTGCTATCTCCTCTCTCTCTCTTTCGCTTACGTCATAGCCATGTGGCTTTTATTTTAGTATCATTTAGGCGGGCCATCGAGAAGCATTAAAGTTCGCACGCAAATATTCAAATTCAAAGAGAACGAAAAAAAATATATATCAAAATGTTGACTAGTTGTTGCTTCATGCAACTTACTACCGGCGGTTTGGTCGTTGGCTGGCTGGAGATTATTGGATCATTTATTAGTGCCATTCTACTGGTCGCGTTACTGGGACATGTTGACGATGTTGCTGACTATGTGGCAAAAGAATCGATGGAGGATTCGATTCCTATGGATGATTTGAAGATGGGTAAGAGAACTGAGAACTAGATGTCCCAAGTCAGTAAAGAAATCTGTTTCTTTATATAATTTCAGGCATTGTGGTAGTTTGTTGTATCTTCTTGGCTTTAATGGTGCTCAACATAGTTGCCTCGGCCATGCTGTTGTGGGGCATCAAAAAGGTATGTGACACTTAAAATCATTTATGTGGAAAACTTAATCCATTTGCTTATATTCTAGGAGCGTCATTTACTTTTACTGCCCTGGCTGATTCTTGGTGCCATTGGCCTAGTGGTTTATGTATTTTACTTGTTTGCTTCTTTGAGTATTGGGTCGATCTTAAAGCTGGGTAAGTATCAATCGAAATAACCTTGAAAGGCAACACAAAGTAATCCAGTGAATATTGAATTTGTATTTGTTTCTCTTGCTCTCTTTGTTAGCTATTTATAGAAAAACATGCTTTCATTAATTTTTAGATTCGTTTATTTATGTTTATAAATGTACCGGGAAAGATATTGTGAAATATTTTAGAATTCTCTTTTCAAGTTTGATTGAGTTCGAATTCAAATACTAATCTTTCTTTTCTTCTCTTGCAGCTTTAAATATTTACATTTATATAGCCATATTCTCGCTGTATAAACAAATTCGGGACAATCGTGAGCGGCATAACTCTCCAATTACTACCCATACTCCAGTTTATTACCAGCCACCCAAAGCATAATTGAAATTTGAATAGAGTTTATGGAAACGCATTTGGCAGACGAAACTGCATCTTTTTGAAATATTAGTACAATCATATGCATTTTCAGGAAATAAGTCGAACAACTATACAAGTTTTTAATTAACAATAAAAATGGTTAACTATAGCAGGCAACAGAAAGCATTTTATAAATAGGGTGTGGCGATTCTAGATGATTTGCTGGAGACAAATCTATTTTGGAAATATGGTCTATTAAATAAAGACAGTTTTGTTGAAACCAATACTGATTCATGTTTAGTAAGTCTGTGATTTGATTAAACAAAGAAAAAAATATAAAAAAAAAAAAATAAATAATAAAATTGAAAAAAAAATTACTACTTACCTTTGCCTTAGATCGATTAATTAAAAACAACAAAATAAATATACAAAATTTAAACTATTTGTATTAAAATCTGGTGTCACGTTTTTGTTAGCAAAACTCCTCTGAAACTGCTTGACCGATTTTAATTAAATTTTGTTTATACATATATATTTGGCAGGTGTACTACAGGGTTTTAATTATATTTCGTAACGTTAGCTGATTTGGGTGTCCTACTGCACCCTGTTTCATTATGGCGAAAATCGTTACAGGAATATCGTTTTTATCAATCGTTTCAATTTGGCACCAGCACGTAGGGGTGGTTGTTTGGGTCGTCGAACGACTGGCGGAACACAAACACACATGCAACATGTTAAAGCAGCCAGAACAAATCATTCATTACCTAATATAAATAAATTTACGCTTGTCAGAATATTTGCAACTGCGTTCTTCTCATTCACAAGAGGCACGAGCTTTCCGAAGTCAATAACAACAACTGGAGCAGAAACAAGCGCGCCGGACAAATGTTAACACACGTAGAAGAATTGACCGACAACGCCAACAAGTATCTGCTTCGTTCCTTCGTCTCGCATTCGAGCATGAGCCAGATATCGAATATTCCGCTTATACGAAAGTCCTGATATAGACCAGAG
>JAEIFU010003760.1:0-24472 GCA_018904235.1 Lordiphosa stackelbergi | reverse complement strand
ATTGTGGTACACATATTCAGTTTTGTCTCAAAATAGCCGACCGACCCAGAGTGCATAAGCAAATAGACAAAAGACACCAGACATACGCACATGTTATGTATTCAAAAAAGAAAAACAATTTTCAAGGAAAAACCAAAAATTAATTACAATAATTTCACCAAATTACAACTACATTATGGTGTTAACCACTTTGGCAAGAACCTTGCAATTCTATTCTACCGTTACGGCAACGTAAGCGCTACGTCAGCAGCGCTGTCGACTGCTAAGCCAACGCTGGCGTTGACGCTACCTGCCCACGTTGCACCTGTCCCGTTATTTGCATTTTGGGTACATTTGTTCTGCCTTAATTTCCTCCTCTTTCTCTCACTCTCTCAGTTCAAACTTCTTTAGCATTTTCTCTGAAAAATCATGAATGAATTTCGCGCGCTTTCTAATTTTCTTGTTGTATTTCTTCGTTTTCTTCCTCTTCTTGAGTTTTGTGTAATCGCAAATTTGAATTGCTGATGTTCCACGTTTCTGCCATTATTCTTATACGTAATTTTAGTTTAGCGGGGGAGAAGTTGTTAGCATTAGTATTTGCAAACGTCAATTTCAATTTGAAACACCCACCTCCTGACTTAACCAAGGACACGTTGAAAGTGCATCATTATTTTTCAATTTATTCTGACCTTCAACAATATTATTTTTATACTCCTTCTATTTTTGATGTGGTGGTCTTTATCTGGCTCTATTTTCTAGGCCCATTGATTTTAGTGTTATTGTATTGTTTTGGTGGTGGTTTTTTGTGGCGATAATTAACATAATAGCATTTTTACAAGCTCAAACAAAAGACGCAATAAAACTGTGACGTCAGAGAATAGAGTCCAAAACAAGAACAAGAGAGCGAAACACGCGACAGGAAAGAAGCAGCGAAGCGAACGACAATGTCCAAAGACCTGCAGCCGCAACAGTTGCTTGCGTGGGAAGCTGAAGATGGGAAGGTGAATTGAGTTCATGCCCTTAAAGCAGAGGTGCCCCAATGTCTTTTGCCCTATAGGAGCACAAATGTTTTTGCAAAGGCACACACTCACATAACACCCTGTAATATCCGGAGTTTTTTTCTTTTTTTTTTAAAGGTTCTAATAGTGTCTGTCCTGTCTAGCATGGACACTCCTATAAATAACTAGCAAAAAGCCCCGCGCTTCGCTGCGCATCTAACAGTATAGAACCAATATCAGAATCAGTTTGAAGTCAATCGTGAGAGTCAAATATTTACCAAATTTAAAAATATTCTCTAAATTTGTTTCCTCTGTAGAGGAACGACTTACGACTTTGCTGCTGCGTTCTTACCACCCCCATCCCACTCCACCCATTCCCCACTCACTTCTTACACAACTTCCACCCGTTTCCCACCCACATCCCTCCCACTTCCCGCCCACATCCCATCCAATTCCCAACTACATCCCACCCACTTATCACCCAATTCCCGCCCAGATATAATTCTCTTCTCACCCGCATCCCTCCCACTTCGTGTACACTTCCCACCCACATCCCACCAGTTCCCGCCCACTTTCCACCCACCTATTCTCCCCCTTCCCAGTGGGCATCCCGCCGGTATTCCATCCCTACAAACCGAGTTTCAAGTCAATCGGGTGAAAAATAGTATTTTTCGTGCAAAGTTTTCCAGGAATTTTCCGTTCGTTGGGTCAAGTTTTCCAACATCGAAAAATCACATCTCAATTTATTTCATTTACATATCTAACAAACCAAGATTCAAGTCGATCAGGTGAAAAATATTTTTTCATGCAGAATTTTCCATTCCATTTTCCACGTGGGGGAGTTTTCCAAAATTGGGAAAACACGTGTTGAATATTTTGCTTACTATGCTTGCAAACCAACTTTCAAGTCAATCGGATAAAAAATAAATTTTTACCACACAGACTTTTCCGACACTTTTCTGACTTTTCCGGGTGAGATTATTCGGAAAATTGAAACACAGTTATTGTTGAATTTTCATAAAGATCTTTGAAAATGAGTTTGAACTTGATCGGATAAAAAACAAAAAAGTTTCATACAACAGTTTTTCCATGAATTTTCCGACTTTGGGGATAGATTTTCCAAAATTTGAAAGTCGCTTTTTTATGTTTTGTTATGTGTAATTTTGAAAATGAGTTTGGCGCAACGTGGCAACTAAAGTTTCGCCCAAACAACCTGACCACCCACTTTCCACCCAGCGGAGGTAAATTTTCCGAAAGATTGGTATGCAGTTGTTGTTATATTTTCAAATAGATCTTTGAAAATGAGTTTGAACTTGATCGGATAAAAAACAAAAAAGTTTCATACAACAGTTTTTCGCAAATTTTTCACATTTCCCGACAGAATTTTCCAAAATCCGTTCTTAGTACTCACTTTCAGCATAAGATAAAACTACTGTGAAAATCTCATCTTCCTATCTCTTATGGTTTCGGCTGTGCGACGGTCACCAGACAGTCAGTCAGTCAGGTTGAACTCTTTTATAAATATAGATAAAAACAATATAGCAAACCGTTTCTGAACACAACCAGTTATTTGTGACGGTAACTGAAAAAAGAACAGATCTCTTCAAATAAATAGGATTCTGTTCTGGAATCAAGATATTTTAATTTTTTTTGTTTTGTATCAAGAAATAACACTTACTTTTAGTTGTTTTTCTGAAAATTCTTATCGTTTTTCCATCAAAAAAAATTCAAAAACATGCGAAAAACCATTTATAACGTGTTCAGTCTCTTAAAAGGTATTGTAAACGTTCTTGTCGGTATCTTTTTTACGCTTATAATGATTTTTTTTTATGAGCGAAACCAAATTTAGAATCTATTCTTGAAGTTCGACATATGTCCGCTGTATTATCTTCCAAAGCACGTATCCAAACTTAAAAGCCATTTTGGTTGAACCTAAAGTTAAAGTCTTGGCACAATTTTGGTATCCATTTCGGCTGGATAGTTCAAATATGGTATAAAGGATTATATTCAGAGATTAAAACCGAAACGAATAAGGGTTAGGGTTGCGGTTACTGTTTTGGACAATCGCTTTTTTCCGGTTACGGTTATATTCTGGTTGTGGGACATCAGTTACGATACGGGTCATGGTTTTGAACCTAATTCTGTTCCGTTCTACAGAATGACACAAAATGAAATAAAATAGGAGTTCAAACACACATTTTTGGCCCAAATTTGAGATTTTCTTGACTAATTTTTAATTTTTTAGGAACCTGTTTATAGAAAAGTAAAGAATTTTTTTTATGACTAGCACAATCAATATAAGTTTAGTTTGTAATATACATTACACCCAGAGAAATCTAGCACGAATCGGCGAGACAGAAATCGGCTTCAATTTAGATTTTTCTTCTTGATTTTTTAGGACTAAATCTGCTTGCATAGGAGAAGACAATTAATCTTGACTTCGAACGTCTCAGAAATTCGTGCTTGATTTCAGTATTTTCGGCTTGGATCCAAGAATATTTCGTCTTACCGTACTTTTGATATCAAAACTGCTTGATATCAAGCACGATCGGCTTGGTTTTTTCTCTGAGTGTAGTTTTCAAATATCGTATACTGAAGAATGTTTCGCCTATCTTAAAGTTTAACGTTACAATTCATTCACAGAAGTTAAGTTTAATTGGATAAATATGCCTTGGAGTTTGATAGTCCAAGCGAATCCTGCGATATAAATTCTACTCCTGAAAACAAACGCTCAACTCTTACTCGCGTGAGTGGAGCTGCTAGCAAAACTGTTTAATATTTTTCCATCGCTTCAATATGTCTACCTTGCTAAGCAATCTTTTTTTGTTTTAATAACATATTTTTAATGAAGATGTCAGATTATTGTTAATTTGAACTGATTAATTTTTTGCACATGACATAGCCCAAGCCTCTAAATCACTGCAAATTTCCGACAAAATTGGTTTTGGACTGTTTTCCCCCGATAATTCAATCAAATTATTGTTCATTATTTGATTGTACAGCTTTCGTTTAACACATTTAATTTTCTGCTCTGCCGATAAAGAAATATTATATGCCGAATCAAGAAAAATTGCGAAAAAGTAAGCATTATTCGCGAACAGATGAGGTTGTTTGAATTACTCGTGAGACAAATGTTTGGTCAATGCTAAGTTGTGTGCTATTTGGATCAGCTAAACCAGCCGCCATTTCCTCTGGCGGATTTTCCGAAATCGGGAAAACACGTGTCGAATCATTTCGCGTACTATGCTACAAACCAATATAGTAAAAAAAAAAATTTTCCCATACAATCCAGGTGGAATTTCCAATTTTTTTCTTAGTGCGCGCCTGTAACAAACGAAGGTCTATGCCAAATCTTAAATCTGTACAAAAAGCCGTTTACGCTGGGCGTTGATAATATGTCACATATCAGTCGGGCGTACACATTTATGTATACCACATAAGTAAAAAGATGAGGAAGGTAAAGATTTTGGTTAGCTGCAGTCACTCTTTCTCCTTTGCTCTCTTTTCTTTGTGCCCGACAACAACAGTGCGGCGCAAAGCAAATTTACGTTTATCGAAATTTTTACAATGAAAGGAAAAACCGAAATTAACCTGTATATTTATTTCTGTTTCAGTACTGATAACCGGTCAATGTTGGTTAAAGGTTACTATAGGAAAAATTTTTTCCGACTTAGGTTACGGTTACGGTTACAAGTTTTTAAGTTTTTTTTGCGTTTAAGAGTTACGGTTTCGGTTACGGTTTTAATCTCTGATTATATCCATTTTATGTTAGATTGATTTTAAATCCAATCATCCAATGTATATGAAAATCGTCCAAATGGATCTTATTGGAGCTTACATTCCAAAATTTTAGATTTAAGGGTTTTGGGAGAAGGTTTTCATACGAACCGTGGTTCAGCTCCAGTTTTATTCAAATTTAATTGAAATGTGATTAATCGGCCCGTCCGGTTCCGGCGGTTTCGTGTAAACGTCGTCTTTCTTATTTCAAACTTACAAACTGGGGTTCTGCGGGTCGTTTCTTTTGACGAATTCCCGACATGGCCGTGGTTTCAATTGCTTAAGAACTTCCGATTTTCTTCAAACCGGATCTAGTAACCATAGATCTGGTTTAATTGTTCAATGGTATTCCACTGCAACGTTCGAAACCGGCGACAGGGGAATATTCAAAATAGTTTTTACAATTTCGCTACTTTTGATTAAACAAAACAAGCCTAAGGGCCCTACCAACTGAGACTTCATTCAATGGTACTGATAAGACAGTTTGATGTTTGACTTAGTCCGCATTTAGACGGTGAAGCAAGCTTCATAAAGTTTTACTAAAAGCTCTGGCTTGTAGGAAAGAGGTGAAGTGGGGCAAGCAACACCACTTCACCTCGATCCCACAAACGAAAGAGTTTTGAAAAACTTCTTGAAGTTTGCTTCCCCGTGTAAAACCCGACTTAGTCGATCCCTTTATGTCAGTAATCACTTCGGTAGGCGTCAGAGTAGCGGAGAACCTTGGAATCCTGGATCTATAAAAGCAAAGTTTATGATTTCTGGCCATTTTAACCTTATTATTTATTTTATCCCTTATTATAAACGTCTTTTTAGAATTTATCATTAAAATCCATTATACTTTTGTGACGATTTCGAGTCTTTGTCGTAAAATTTGTCTTTAATTTTATTGCAACGAACAGAAAATTTAGGTTCGGATCACAGATTCAGAAATTTATTAAACTTTGGCTTGGTTTCAAAATTATGAAAAAAAAAAATTTAAAACATTTGAAATTGTGGGCTCAAACCGGTTCGGTTCATAACCCTACATTTAGTGGTAAAAATCGATTTCAGATTTTAATTCAAACATTCTTTTACTAAGTTTCCAATTGAATAAATTTAAATAAAAAATTTATTTCCACTCATTTTTCTTTCAAAGGCAATGTCAAAATTGAACAATTGATTATGTAAAAGCATTTGGCCTTCGTTTCATCTAAGGCGCATCATAGGCTGGCATTTACACTCATTATTCATGTGGCAGTCTAAATCCGTTCTTTTAGGTGGGTGTGTGTGTGTGTGTGCGAGGTGGTGGTACTTGTTTGTTTGCTAATTTGTGCAATTTGTCCGCCTTATTGTTGGTAAAGGGTTATAGAGACCCAACCCCAACAAACACATACAAGCAAAATTGATATATTTTTAGACGCAACCAATTTCCGTAACGGCGACGTCAACATTGTCGTCGGCACACCTAAGAAGGTCGTCTTTTTTATCGCTATTGCCATTTCCCCCTCATCGATTGGACCACGAGCATATCAAGTTCAATGTGGCAGTTGATAAGCTCCTTAGAAAACTAGCCGCCAAAAACCATTTATTTATCAGAAACCAAAAATATTAAATAAAGATAAATTGTTTTTGGTTTTTTTTGTAGTTTCTTATCAAGATCAGGCGCCTTGGCTTATGCAATGACCTTCAGGCAAATACTTCAATTGTTCAAGTTATATACAAAATGGTAATTAGCTTAAAAGTCACTGCAATTTCTCTAAAGATAAGCATTCCACCAGTGTGAAATGGTTACGGAAGAGTTTGTTGATAATGCAGTAGCCAAAGCAATTAAAGACGTTTTCTAGAGGACAGAATAACTGTTGTTGTTAGTTTACTGATAAGTCTGACAGGTTACTGACTGAAGGAAGACTAATTAAATAGGAATGTTTTTATTTTTTTAATGACGTAAATTCGATGAGGTAGGAAGAGGTTGTGGTTTTCGTAGATGTAAACAATGAAAGCAGGCAATCTGTGTAAATATTTTTTATTTTTATTTTTGAGTCTATAGAAAAAAATGGAAAATTTACGTTGATCAGAACTTTCTGTTTCCATTTTGCTCTCTCATATGGCATAGTGCCTATAGAAAGACGCGCCCCTTACTTTTAGATCAATATCATGAAGCGTACATCTGAAAAGCAAGTATGGCATAACAAAACATTGTTTTCATTTTTACATTCAATGCTTTATAAGCTCTTTATATCATTGTTACATACGTTTTTGACTTTTAGTTTTGAAGTCGTTCACCTTTTATTTTATTACATCACTAATAGACCCGCGCGTTTTGCTGCTTACTAAATGAATTTCATGTTTAATTTGTCTTTCATAAAATATTCCGTTCTACAGAATGACACAAAATGAAATGAAATAGGCATTCAAGCACACATTTTTGGCCCAAATTTGAGATTTCTTGACTAATTTTTTATTTTTGGGGAACCGGCGGATGACCTTGAGCCAGCAAAACCAAACATTTGGTATCTATTTATAGAAAAGTACAAATAATTTTTTATAATAACCATGCCATATACTCTGGCTATCATTTAAAAAAACCGCATCCAATTTGGTGCATGCGTTGCGGAGATAGCCCCTTATGCACACATTTTTTTTTTACAAATTTTATAGTATAGATATATATATATATTCTCTATACTATCAGCCATGCTCCCATTTTCGCTTTCGTAAAAATTGTACGATTTGGTAGCTAAATCGCAAAAGTAGGTGCTCCGAAATTCGCAAATCGCAAAATTTCGCCGATTTAAAACCGGCGACGTATGAGTCCGTGAAATGAAAAATAAATGGGAAACGGCTCTGGAGATAAAAGCTGCCTTCCTATCAACTATTTTTTTTGATAATCTGTGACTATTTGAGCTTGTTTTTGCGGACTCTCTTATACAATTTGGATGAAACTCTTGTCTTAAACAATTTTGTTAACCCTTCCAAAGCAGCTAAACACCCTTTGACCACAACAAATTGCGATTTGGCTGGGGCGATAACCGAAAAGTTCGTTGATACAGCTGCTTCTGCCACGTAAAGTGTTGCAAAACGAATTGGGAATGAAACAGAATCGACAAACAAAAAGTTGCGAATTTGGAAGCACTTAATTCGTACGATTTTATTAAAATCGCAAATCGCAAAAGTAGGTGTAAGCCGGAGCATAGCTGTATATGTTATATTTCAAGTTTTTTCTACATCATTTTCGATCAGATATCTCTTACCTTTTAGGGTATGAATTTCAATTCATAAAATGACATGAATATATAAACCATCAATAGTACGCTGGCTCTAGGTCTCGTTATGTTTGCACATAACTTTAAAAAGCAGGAACACAACACACCACAAAGGAGGCTAGGTGGTCATACAGCTGTTTCATTGGTACCTCTACCAAATCTTCAGTGACCTTCGCCTAATGTACTGGTCCCAACGACTCTTACTCCATGCCGGAGCTGCCATAATCGTTTGGGAATTCCTAAACGACTTGACAGCAAAATCCGGCACACATAAGAACAGTGCTGGCTGCCATGAATATATAAATTAAAACTGTTTATTTAATTTAAAAGTTGTTAAAATAAAGTCTTATACCCTATTTCCACTGAACAAATGAAGCTTCATTTCATGAAATGAAGAAAATGATATCATTTCTTCCATACGAATTGTCACTTCATTTTGCCTTTCATTTCCATCATTTCTCGAAAATGATGACAATTGCCCCGAAAAAGTAGGCGTAATTTTGCTTAAAATATAAATTGGTAAAAAATTTACTAAAAAATAAGTTGTGTATTTAGCATTCTGCTGATAGTTTAGGGCGATGGCAATGCGTTCGCCACGAGGAATTGCTGTCCTGAGGGGTAGTCTTTTTTTTTTTTTGGGCTAAATATTCCAAAAAAGTCCACGTAAGTTTGAAAGTGCCGCCTTTATTTAAAACAAACAAAGCAGCTGTTTTTGTCAAAGTGTCAAAATGATGACAGTTTGTCAATGGAAACGGCTTCATTTTTAGAAATGAAAATGATAAGAAATGAAGCCAGGGAAATAGGTTATTAATTTAAAGAAACATAGCTGCCAATTTTTATACATTTCCTGACTGCTCTATGTTCCGACATCTATACAAAAATTTTTATTTATAGCGGAAGTTTTCCTGTGTCTTATCGGAAAGATAAGTTAAGCGAGCGCAAAAACTGTCAATTCTTACAAGCTGTCCATAAAAAACAGTCACCCAACGAAATGGCATTTTAGATCTGTTTTTTTTTCAACTCTCTCAAGAAAGTTTTATTTTCGCTCTCTTAGTGCATTTGTTTTCATTACACATCTCCCCTGGGGAAAACTGCCGAAAGTGTCTTTAGGGCATGTAGTGTGTTGCGCGTGTGCCTCAATGACACTTGCTTTTTTTACCGACAATTTCTAGCAGCAATTTTGCTCTTATGGGAATCTAAATGGGTGAGAGCGAGATAGACAGTTGTTGAATTCGCCGCACAATATATTGCTGCTAGAGGCAGAGCAGCCGGCAGAATTGTTTTCGCTAGATACAATATTGTCGCTAGACAACAATTTGCTGTGGCGGCTATTTTTGATTACTTATTTAGCTACATAAATTTACTTAATGCTTCTTGCAATTAAACTTTTTATTTATTTCAATGATAAAAATTCAGTTTTTGGTTATGAATTTATTATTTTTCTAAAAAAAACATATAAATTTTTCCCTTGAAAAAAGCCAGTTGACCAATAGGTTGCGCTTCTTTTGTGAACATTTGGCTAGCTAAACCACGACGGACATGGTTAAATAAATATGTGCTTCCTTTTATGCGCCAAACACATCAGACCTGAATACCCTCTGCAAGGTATAAAAATGCAATATAAAATAAGTTGTCTTCTGGCCCTACGCACCCAGCACCTGGGATACCCATTCTTAGATGACCTAGGTCTCTGCGCGTAGAACACCTGGCTCACCGTCAACGCCCACTCACCCCCACCCACATCCACCAAACTCATTTTTAACCCACATCACAAAGGGCCATAAGGTCTTTAGTTGATCACGGCATCGGCCGAGCAGCCCATTTATTCTAACCTAACCATCCTTTCACCCTATTAAAACATATTAAATTTTTTACTTTCAAATGTTGAATTAAGTCAGATGTCAACAACAGCCAGTGTGACCTTTCTTGTGGAAAATACCAAAAAATTCGAGTAGAAATACTAGATTCTCAACTAATTTCAGGATTTTTTTTGGTATATTATTTAAGTATGCACCGAATTCGCCCTGTTCGTAATATTCGCCCGACAATATTGCCGCTATAGATTGAATCATGTTGTTTATTTAAAAGAACCCGCAAAATCATAAAATATCACGCAATTGTGGTTTTTCTCGAACATTTCAGAAAGTGGCTTATCGTAAAAAATTTTCAAAAATTTCTTTGTGTGTTTTGTTTTTCACTAAAAACGCAATAACGAGAATAATAATGTGTCATAAACATTGCTCAATCAAACTTTCAGCATTATGTACATAAATTTTCGCTGTCAACTAACTAAGTCCCCTTGCTAAAGTAGACTTATTTTTTGTATTCTTGTTTGAAAGATCCTAATTTGACACTCTTCCAAGCACTGGCACAAGTTAAAAGTTCTTGTCTTAACAACATTATTGCATAATAATTCGTTCCTTTAAAGAATGTTAGAAAATGCTGTCAAGGTTAGTGAACAATTTTAATTCCACGAATTTTTTTCACTATCAAAAAAAAAAAAAACCCGCAAATGGAACTAATACAATTCTCAGCAAAAATACAACAAAAAAATAGTGTACCAGAATGCTTATCAACCCAACGACGAACCCTCAAAGTAAACAGAAAATTGCCTACGTTTAAGGCAACACGATATGTTTGGATAATAGATAACAAGCACACTATTTTTGTGTTGACTTTATGTTATTTGCAGAGCTCTCCAATTTCTTGAACGCAGCAAAAACTCATGGTATGAACAAATTACTTCTGCTGAATGCATTTTCAACTTTGGCTGATGAAATTTTTACGCCAAACGCTTCGAATGAACATGATGCTAAAAATAAGTCTATGAGTTTACAAAAAAAAAGTATAAAATCAGAGCACATTTGCAAAGAATTTACTACATTAAGTTGGCTTCTTTTTAAAATGGGACAATATTTATAAGTTAAGAAATAATTGTGCTTGGTTGTAAAATCTAAACCCTACCTTAAATTACCTGTAACCTGTCTATTAAAAAATTTTGCAAATATCAGGGTCAACTATAATATTTTAACTGCAATAATATTGCATTTTAAGTGCCGATTTTTTTTTCAAAAACACGTGTTGGCATTTTTGCTTAGGGTTAGAGGGGCTTGGCTGGTTTGCTGAGAGAATTGAGAATTTTCTGCTGAATACCAAATCCCAAAGAGAAAGTCAGTGAGAGAGACCGTGAGAGTAAAAGAAAGAGAGAATAGTTAGAGAGAAATGACGTCACATCACGTTTTGAAAACGAGCCACAATCATCAACTGTCAAATACAACTGCAACTTGTTTTCTTTTTTAAGCCTGTTTATGTGCTTGTACCTTAAATTGTTTACAGTTACACGCGCCTATTCACCTTTAAAATAATGAACATTGCCCCTCGTTTAAACTGTTTGCAGTTCTCATGCCAATTCGTATATATTTGTATGTTTTTGAAAATTGTCAAAAATTTCAATTTCAAGGTTGCTGATAATTCAGCAAACGCTTTCTTTGAGCTCCTACAAATGACATTTAAAATGATTTTTGACTTGTGTCTACTTTAGGAAATGTAATACATGTTTACAGTTTATATAAAAATATTGTACAAATTGAACAATACGGAAGCCAAAAAATATATATTATACAGTTAAATTATTATATTTATTTAAAGAAATAGTGCTTTTAGCTTTTTTTTATGAGTTTTGCATATAATCATCAAAAGAATCATCTACTTTATATGGACAGCGTGTTCATTTTTAATGTTTCTTAACTTAGAATAAATCTGAAATTTTTGCCTTTTTATTTATCTGTGTGTATCCTATAAAAGGCGGCTAAACTAGAGCTGCACTCGTGAGCGAATTTTCAATCGATTCACGAAATAAATATCTACACAACATACTTTTTGGGGGCGTTTCTCGTCACTTACCATACGTACGCAGCTCCATAAAAATTGATTTAGCAAAATACATACAGCGCAGTTATGTATAAATAGAATAAAGTGGTTTATATTCCAACCCAAGAATTTAAATAATAAAACGTTTAATTTATATATCATTCACTATTTTCAAAAGTCGTTGGGGCCAGTACATTAGGCGAAGGTCACTGAAGATTTGGTAGAGGTACCAATGAAACAGCTGTATGACCACCTAGCCTCCCTTGTGGTGTGTTGTGTTCCTGTTTTTTGAAGTTATGTGCAAACATAACGAGACCTAGAGCCAGCGTACTATTGATGGTTTGATTATCATAAAGGTCGTTAAAGCACACGCATTTTCAAAATAGTTCCATATATTTATTTAAAAATAAAAGCTTATCATTTATAATGCTGAATGGCCGTGTTCGCTTTGCTTTTATTCCAGAAAAAACGGGCTCCCTTGTGGCAGAGAACTTGGTGGAATGTTTAGCTTGGAAAGTTTTCCTAAATATGGAAAACACGATGTAATTTAAATTCCTAAATTACAGAAACAGTTTCTTAAGGAAAGATAAACTTAAATAATTTCGTGAGTACTATTTATAGTATTTTGGAAAATCCATCCCCCTGCGTGAATTTTCGCCCGATGAAGCTTAGTACTCAGACAAACTCCATACAAAAAAGGGTGTTGGAAAGATTTCGTACAATTTCGACAGTCCTCTACACTCAGTCGATCCAAAAACCAATATAATCTCAAAGATGCCGAAAGGCCATATATTGGTTTTGCACTATGCAGCTATTTTTTTGGTGGCGACGAAAATCGCGCTCTCTCCGCTCACACAAAGTTGAGAGCGTAAAAATAGAATGCACTTGGTTGTGTGAGTAATGCTTAAGAATAAGTGAGCACACTTACAGCCGTCGGCTGTCGCTGTATGCGTACAAAAACGCGGCTGGCTCTAGAGCGCTCTCTCTCTCTGTCTTTTCAAGAGAGCCAAAAGCCAGTTGAAAAGCCAGCTCCGAAAAATCGTGTGCAAAAAAATCGTGTGGCGTTACTCATCTTCATATTCTAATGTCTTTGGTCGAACTCAGACAAACTAAAATTTACTTTCATACCCATCGGAAAGCTCGTAGCGCAGCTAACTTGACAGGTAGAGGCGCTGAGTTGAAGGCACAACAGCTGATTCAATTCCGATGGGGTGGTAGCAGAAATAATAGTTTGTAATTTTTCCGACACCGAAATGTCAGCACAAAAAGTTCGATAAAAATCACATATTGGCATATTTTAAATCCAACGGTAAGATTATACATTGCCCGTGACTTCTACATTCCATATAACCCCCAAAAAAACCTAAATATTTGCAAAAACAATTAACTAAAATTCAAATATATAATATATGTATATATTGACAATAAGTTGTCAATTCCGCTAGCGGACGATTAAGTTTGTCTGAGTACTAAGCTTTAGCTTCAAACTCATTTTTAAAACTACACATGCATAAATACGGAAAACCTAAGTTATAAATTTTGGAAAAATGGCCCTTAAAGTCGGAAAATAATAGGCGGAAAACTGTTGTAGGAAACTCTTATTTTTTATCCAATCAGCTCCAAACTTATTTTCAAAGCTCTAAATAACAAAATATCAATACCATAATTTTCAAATTTGATTTTAAATTCAGCGGTAGATGGCCGTTGAGGTCCCTTTCTCTTGTGCGAAAATTATAAGTATGCAGAGAAAACAAAATTGGCTGCACGGCACGTGTAGAAACGTCAATCCTAAAAGAAACGTATTTCGTTCTGCTAAATTGCAGAAAAACTACACGCCGCATGTAGAAATGAGAAAACTAAAGGCGGTGTACAAAAAAGCTACATGCCACGTGTAGAGTGGAGAAAACTAAACGCTACGTGCAGAAAATTATCACGCCGCATGTAGAAATGAGAAAACTAAACGCGGCGTGCAGAAAATCTACCCCCTCTGAAATCTTGGACAAACTTTAAGGTTTTAATACTACTACACAAAATTATTTATAAAAAAGAACCATACTATCTTTTTGACAAGCTTCAGTTTTCTACATCCAGTCCCTTAGACCTAAGCTGCTAATATCTGAAAGAGAATTTGGCATTCCTGCTGTTTGTATTTGGAATGAGCTACCCAACTCTCTAAATGGTACAAGCGGCGCAACTCAATTTTACAACAATCTAAAAACACACCTACAAAATCACGCACTATAACTGACACACATATGTAACGAAAAGTTAGGAAAATGTTAGGGAAAGTTAAGCGAAACTTAAGGAAATAGATTGGAAATACAAAATGAATTAATTGATAAAACAATAATATTCGTAACTTTAGCATGTAAAAGCAATGTCATAGAAAATCCAATTTAAATTATTCTTTTTTAAATAAAATTAAGTCTTAGTTCAATTTGTCTGTCAAACTTACTCTGTACTCTGTACTTACTCAGTACTCTGGGTTGATGCTTTAGTTTCCTGATAGTGCTCTCTAAAAATTCCTCCATGATAATGTCTGCTATGATGGGTGAGGCTGGGGATCCCATGGGCATTCCTTTCAGCTGAGGGTATATTTTGTCCTCAAATTTAAAATATTATATCTACTCTCTATAATGTAAAATTTTACTAAGTCCATGAAAATTTATCTGGGAATTTTGGTATGCTCTCTAATTTTTGGCCATTTTTGTCTAATTTTTGGCCATTCTGCTAAATCTATCGGTATGCTAGGAAACAGGGACACAACATCAAAGGACACAAGAACTTCATCGTCACATATATGGGTATTGTTCACTCTTTCTTTGAATTCTGTCGCGTTTTTTACATTAAATGTTGATTCCATCGTCATGTAGTTAAAAATCTTCGCTAAGTATCTACATAGTTCGTGAGCTGGTGAACCTATCGGAAGCAAATCGGTCGTAGTGGGGTTCCTTCTTTATGGATTTTCGGTAGTCCATAGATCCTTGGTGGTAGCGTTTTCCCGTTAGCTGACTGTTAACAAAAAAATAAAAAAATAACTCACCCTTCCTGGGACTCGAACCACAACACTTTCGATCCAATGAAGCATCTACTTTGCATCTACTAAGTCGGCTATTGGGTAAATTTTTTGCCGCAACCAATTGCAATATAAGAACTCAGCTGACAGAAATCTCGGCGCAGCTGGCAGGAACATCGTCGTGCTGAGTTCTTATACTGCGACTGGTGGCGCCTAAAAAATGACGGACGGTGCGAGCTAAATGTGTAGTTAATCACCTGAGGTACCCAATTCAAATCCCAGTACCGGCAAATTAACAATTAACATTTATATAAGTTTTTCCAAATGTTAATAACTAAAAAAACACAGCAAAAATAAAATAAACTTCCCTTTAAAAAATGAGATTGTTTCATTTTAAAGTCGAGTATAAGCGATCTTAATTCGAGATTGATTGACTAAGATTAACATTCAGAATATAAACTGACACTCTTTTTTCCTGATCAAGATTATAATCTTGATTTTAGATTGATTTTTCTTAGTGTACATCCATTAGAAAAGACCAGTTGGACGAACATTTCCAAAAGTATTGAGTTATTTTTCTAAGCAGAAGAATACGATTAGAATATAAAGTTGCGATTCTTTTATTTTTGTACACTTGAATTTCCATCCGTCTGTCTGATTCTACGCAAAATAGTCCCTCAGTTTTAAAGCTATCGAACTGAAATTTAGCTTAGAGTCTTTTTTTGGCTGCACGCTGCTAATAAGACCTAAGCTGTTCGGATTGGATGACTACTTCTTGTAGCTGGCAACGGTTGGAAAATGTGTTTTAGTGAAAAAAAAACTTTTTGTTTATGTCATTATTAATATGCTTTCCTTTTTTTGCTTTTTAGTTTGTAATGATATTAAAATTTTGTTCAGATTTGCACTTACTAAATCTATGTTGACACAGGAAAATAGTTTGCCAAATAAGCGAACTTTTTAGCTATATTTGATCAAATTATTTGCGTATGGAACCATAGCTATAGTTTTAGTTGCTGCAAAATCAGCAATCATGGATATTTAGCCCAATTTTCATCAAAATTTAGGCACATTTTTGCATAGCAAACAAATTAAATCAATATCTGTTACTCTGAGGTCATTAAACAAGAATCATCAGCATACTTTTACAGCTGGAATAAAAATATACCTACACCTAGGTTATTAACCTCATGGTCTAAAATTGTTTGTAGATGGTTTCTTAGAAGATTAATGAATTTACTGTGAGGTAAAGACGATTTTTGCATAGTCATTTTGCGGACATGAACCCAAAAGGGACATTTACTCTAAATACAAAGTATATGGAATTGATTTTTTCAACCAATTAATACAATTTAAATGATGCAATCGATTTTTTGGCAATTTTCTGATTACAAAACACACAGAGAGAAGACACACAGCAAGAGAGATAGATACTTTTACAACTATTCACCATTTGATTTTGGCCATGTCATCCACTGGCACTGCTCACGCAGATTACACGAATCTATTGTATGTCTGTATGTACCTTTGGCAATGATAGACGATCAATTATCATTTCGAAACCAGTTTCAACCGAATCACAGATAAAATGGCAAAACAAAACTATGCGATAAGGGCAACCATTTGGCATAAAATATCTCTTTAAAAAAAAAAAATAATAATAGACCAAAAAAACAAATGAGCACAGAACTGTGCCAGTTTTTTTTTTTTTTTGTTTTAGAGTGGGTGAAGGTTCTTTCATTTGTTTTGCCAAAGCATACAAACTAGTCTATATATGTTGATTCATTCATTCATGTTAGGCCTATATCTTATCTAAGTGAAATGGCTGCGTGATTTTATGACGTTTCTGTGTGGTACCAAAGAGGTATAAAAGTTGTATACAATTTTTGCATATTTAATTTCAACATTTTTTCACACTTAACGAATGTAAAATTAAAAGTTCATTCAACCTGGTCTGGTTTCTTTGTATTTTTTGCAAAATACGCTGAGGTAAACAAATAATAAAAACTGTCTACGCAGCGTCTGTGAGTTGGAAATTAATATGATATTCATGTAAATACATGAACAGCAGAAAATATATAAATAAGCTTTGGTTTACACTATGTATTTCGGTGTATTAGGACAAGGCCAAAAGTGTGCTAATTGCTAAAATAAAAATACAAATTGAAGGCAAAGTACAAGTCAACCACACACCCACATACTGTATTAGTGGAAAACATATGCATGTGACAAACTCTTGTGTTGTTCATAGTCCACTTGAACTATATATGTGAAATTTCACACATGTGACAGGGATTTGATGTATTAATAATAGATCAGGCCTCTGACAGAGCCAGAAAAGAAAATCGAAAAAATGTATACTCATTCAGGCCGAGTAACTACTTGAAAAACCAATACCAATAGGCAGTATTTTACACACACTTTTAAACGTAACTTTTATTCAAATTGATATGTCTTTGCTTAAAAATCATACAATTGTTTGGAATAATTCATTTTAAAGCTTAACAAGTGAGAAAAGGTCAGCCCTCCTATAATATACTCTGTATCAGTCTTATCCAAGGATTCAAGAGGGTATCATGCTATATTTTTGTTGTTTTGTTATACGCTCATCTCTAATTCACCTCTCTCTCTCTGTAAGATTGTCTTTGTTGAATGAAATGCGGAAGGGGGTATAATAATAAAACAGTACAAAAGCCTGATTTCAAATAAAATTCTATAAAATATCTGGGTTTTCCACAAAAGGTTTCCAAAAAGTGCTCAAAATGGGGCTTAAGTTGACTCTGCTTCTATAAATTTTTCTCAGTTTTGTATTATTATTTGATAATACAAAAAAATTGTCAATTCTGGTTCCGCATAATTTAAATCTAAAACGGGAACAGTCCCTGACAAAGTACATTGTCAAGACTACCAAATAACTAAACTAAAAATACAACTCATTAGCAGAGATTTAAGTGAGGCATAATAAAAATTAAATTCAATTGAAAGGAATTTACATACAAATTGCCAAAAAATGATTTCCATAAATGAAAGTAAAATGCCACAAATTGAAATCGAGTGGCACGAAACAATTAAAAAACGAATTCAACTTCAATCAAAATCCTTGTCTTGCTTTGATTCAATCAAAGAAATTGTATTATTGAAGCTAGTGTTGTTGTCTGGGACGTCAATTGATATTAATTATTCAAATCAAATTGTTCATCTAATTGCAGAGTGTGCATACACACTGAGAGAAAACTTTGAAGTAGCAGCAGTTCTACAAAACACACATACACAAGATGGTTAACATTGGGGTAAGTGTTTATTTAATTCTTCTTATTTCAAATTAATTAATTTGTATTCCTATTTCAAAAAAGCAGGACAGTGGCGCCAAACATGCCCCACAGGAAATGGAACAATTCCTGCCCGGCGATGGAGGCACTAAGTAAGTTCATACTAAAAATACAAATTGGGCCCGGCATGCCAGCTCAATTAAATGTTAGATTAATTTCACAAATTGGCCTATGATGGCGCCGCCACGCCATGCCAATTGACTGCAAAAGCTATGTACTCTGCTGACTTGGCACATATTTGGATGATGATAGATATATGTACATAAATGGGTTATAACAGCAGAGATTACTTACAATTGCAGGCAGCGTACAAACTGTTGTAATGGGCTTAAGTTGGATCAACTATATCATTATCATTCAGTGGTATCATTAAAATTTTAACTTGATAACAGACTCTCTGAAATGACCTTTAGAAATATTCAAGCTATTTAAGAGGGTGGATTGAAAAATAATTCGCAAAATTTATATTCGAGAGGAAATTGAAAATCCCACACAGAGGGAAAAATTCAAGAATATTGTACAGATGATTGGCACTAACGTGGTCAAAAACAGTGTAAGGGCAGTTTTCTTATGTTGCTGTTTTTGCAAATTTAGGTGGATTTACTGCATGCTCAAGGCTAACCAACTAGGTGGATTTTAAAGCCATCTACTTCCTCCTCATTGATTTCAGAACCACGTACATATCAATGCAAATGATATGGTCACACTGAAAAATATTTGAAAACTAAAAACAACTGCTGCTCAAAACAGTTAAGTCTGATTTGTTAATAAGTAAAATCAAATGAATGTGTCTTTTCTATACAAGAAAACGCCAAGGTTGGACCTTGCTGAAGAGACAAATCAGGCATACTAATTCCTCTAATATTTTAAAAATTTTATTTTGACATGGTATTCCATCTCCAAAGAATTAAATGTTGCCACAGGAATAAGCTAAGTCTTGATTGTACTACCGCTACCAGGAATCAAACCTGCTTGGTCACAAAAAGGTAGCTAAATCTTATTTAATGTTAGTATTTAACAAGATCCAAAAGGTTAATGAAAGCAAAACGTATAATTCTTTAAACTCGATAAGTAAAGACGAGTTGGATATCTTTCGAAACAACTCCAAGGGACTAAATCATCAGTAAGTAAAATATCGATTTTCAATGCATCGAAGCGTTTGATACGTTACTTAAGAAAATATATATTAAATATTGAGTTTATAAAAATTATTGTTTATTATATAATAACTAAAAACCTTATGATATGTTTATAAATCATTTGACTACATGCCAAGAATATATTCCTTTAGTTTGTTAAATGAACCGAACCGAACCAAAAACCGTTCAATGAACCGAACCAGCTGTTCGACAACTGTGTGAACCACTGAATCGAACCACTTCTTATTTTCGAGCGGTTTGCATCCCTGTTAATAAGTAAAGACGCCAGCAGACCTTGCTGATACAACCATTTTTTTAAATTTTATTTCGGTATTATCCCAACTCTATAGATACATAAGTACGATAAATTGGGGCTTTGGCACAAAATAGCTTAAGCTAAGTCACGCAGGCCAAATTTTGATTAAAATAGCCATGACTAACATTTTTTTACAGGATTTGAAACAAACACAATGGTTTCAAAAGCAATAATTTGATCTAAAATGTCTGGAAAGATCCCCAATTTGGCCTATATAGCCAATATTTCATCAAAATTTTTCCAATTATTTGACTGTTTGAACCTAGCTTCAGATTAGTGCCGGCCAAAAAGAGAGGACAGAAAAGTGTGCTTGTGTAGGTGAACAAGAGAGCTCTCTCCAGACTACAGCCGTTTTACTTGCAATTTTGTGTTCACCGATTCACACAACCATAAGTTCAGATCGCTTTTGCATTACAACACGACTGACTTTGGCTCCTGGTAGCTATGGCTTGCCAGCTCTGCTTTAGACCTATTGCTTAAGCTCCCAACAAAGTAACAAGTCTTTCCGAAAGAATAACCTTTTACTCCTCTGAAATGCTTCCTTTTTTTCTTAAAATTGGAGCGCAATAAACATAACAACAAACAGACAGAGAGCTGAGATGCTGCCAATCTATTATTAGTGCCTTTCCAGCCCTGCCAGTGTGACCTACATCAGACAACCGATTGCACAGAAACCACCTAGTGTAGGTGGATTTTGTCTTGTGCTAAAACAGGAACATGAGAAAACGGCTCCAACAAGAACGAGTTTTCTCATTTCAAGAACAATTTTTCTCCGATCGAGCTTAACCTTTTTCATTTCAAAAAAATTTAAAACATTTGTTCTCATAAAATTTTAAAACATTTAGGTCTTGTTTTAAGTTGATGGCAAATTATTTTCTGCACTGGTTTTTTCCCTCTGAGCATAAAATATTATCTTTTCGATTCTACCACTCCGAATGTTAAAAAGTTCCAAATTTGTTCCCCTGTTCCCGATTTCGATGAAATAATGACCGCATCGGAATGGTTGATTGTTTCCTCTTTCAAAAATCGACTATATTATGTGAATTTTCACATCAAATTTACATATATCTAGATTCGGCACTCTTGAAACAAACAAATCTTTTAAAATTTTTTTAAATAACCAACACTTAACAATTCCGATCAAACAAACCTCTTAGCTCCAGTTTTGGTTCTGAGTTTTAAACAGTTCTAATTCGCTTTCAATTTCCCAATCAAAAAGCTTAAGACAAATTGAACAAAACATTGTATTTTTAGTACATTAAGTCGTGCCTTAAATAGAGGTTTAAAATCTATGCCAGGCCGTCTGTGGCCCAGCGGGAGGTCATGGGTTCGATCCCGCCTCTGAACATCTAATAATAAAAGTTTTTTTCTTTCTTTAGAAATTAGCTTTTACACATACGGTCACCTTCACCAGCTATTGGAGCCAGCTGTGAAGTAATCTAGCCATGAAAAGCATATTCTCAAACTTTGCCGTTCGGATTCGGCGTTAAACTGTAGGTCCCTTTCTCTTGTGCAAAAAAATTTAAGGCACACACGCCCAGAGTTTGTGAGAAGCTTGGCTTGGCCCCGTTGGAGAAGCTGTATAGCCAATTTTACATTTACAAAATCTATGCCAATAAAAATAAATATTACTCAAACGTAGAGAATGAGATACGAGAATTTTCACAACATTAATGAACGTTTTCTAGAATTTCCTAAGTTTTCTCAAATACTAAGGTTCCAAATTAAAACATTTAGAACTGACTTTCTAAATCTTATAGTTAATAGTTTGACCTCAATTTGCACCCGGCACATACTTAACTCGGTATTATAAACCAATAATTAAAATCAACCAGTCTACGGCCTTCCAACTTAGCAAACATCACGTCAGAGTTTAGTTCCAAGCTGTCATTTAATGAAAACGCCTATTGTAAAACGCAAAACATCTATAAGTATGCACGTATATACACATATAGTATATACATATGAATGTACTTACAGTTTTTCCTATATAGTTGATTCTTGTATCAATTTGTAATCGCTTTAGGTTCAAAGTCTTTGGTTTCCACAGGAAAAATTCCTGAAAGTGCTGACGTACGAAAACCAAAAAATAAAAACAAATCATTTACTGCAGATTAATGCAAATTGTTGACTATTCATATGTTAATGTAAACGTAGATTGAAAATGGAACAGCCAGCTGGAAGAAAATAAGCTTTTGCAAATGAATGTGCCATATATATTTATATAGATTGCAGCCGTCATCTGCAAATGGTAAAACTAGGGTAAATTAATAATTAAAATTGTTCAGAAAGTTTGGTAGGGGGGCTTGAACACTTGGTATAATTAAGGGAAGCCAAGTTGAAAAACGTTAACTTCGATTCATTGTTTAAAATTCACCCATGCGTTTTTATGTCAAAACAAATTTTCAAAACAGTTTTTAAAATCGTTTATTTTGCCCTTTGCTATTGGAACCTTGTTCGTAAAACTTCAAACATATGTATAAATTGAAAACTGGAGAATTTCGCGTTACAGCGGAATAGAAATTACTTTCAACGGAGATGTTAAATTGACTAATTTAATAATATTATAATATTTATATTAAAACGAAGTAATCGCACAGAAATAGTCGATAAATTCAATGCATTATAAAATCCTTTAAGCACTTGGAATAATCGCTGGTAATGCCCTTTCTGTTCTCTTTTGAATATGATTTATAAAAGATATAGGTTATCAATTTGTTGAAATAAGGCAATATTTTGAAAAGAACCTTAATTTAATAACAGTCGGGTTTCATCATTTAAACTTATGGCAGATTTGGAGTGGTTTTCCAGTGTAAAAAGCAGATCGCTTCCTAAATTTTTCAAAATAAACTCAATTAAGAATATTTTAGAAGAACTTAATGGGTATGTCGATGTTAATTACCTAACTTTGGTTGGGTTAGATGAACTTCCAGTTACCCAATTACCAAAAAAAAATATCAATGTTTCCCTTTAGTCCAGAGCAAGGTATACTAAACAAGGTAGGCTTACTCACTCTCTCGCTCTCTTGACAACTTGTTAAATTTCAGTCAGTGTTACTGTTGTAAGCGAAGCATCTCCGCTGACGAATTTTTTGTGTTTTACTTAGTAGCTTAGTAGGCTTTGTATTGAAATGTATTACTCTCTCGTTCTCGCTCTCTTTGACACAAATATAAGGAGTTGTGAAAGAGCGAGTGAGACTACCTTGTTTAGTATACCTTGGTCCAGAGTAAAAAGTCAAACCATTTTATATTTTTTGGTTCGTAACTTTTAATAATGTTGAAAAACTGAAAATATGTTACTGAAAATATATTACCGATAGAACTCATCGTTTAATTTGACGTTATTGGCAAAAAATCGAATTATATAAAAAATATTAAAAACAACTCAAATAAAAAAAAAAAAAATTAAATTGTTCTCTTACGGGGACTTTACTCCCACGACCTTAACGTTTTCTATGCGAATGTCATGTCCACTCGATCATGGCCCTTGTTAGTTGTTGAGTGGCAAAATGCAAACTGCTTACATTCCTAAGTATGAGTTTGACGCGAGGTTTTGCTGATGGACCAGTGAGCTAAGGCGTCGTCCATATGTTCAGTTCTCGAGGTCCCGAGTTAAAGTCCCATTAAAGAAAGCAAAAAAAGAAAAAATGTAATGGTATCTTAAAATTAATTACAGTTTAGAAAAAAGTGGGTGGTGTGGTCGGTTGGTCGGGTGTCTGTCCCTTTTTCCCTTTCCCTTTTTTCAGTGTATCAATTTTTGTTTTCTGAAGTTTTTTCAATTAGGAGAAATTTTTAAAATTTGAATGATTTTATCAATAAATCAAATAGTAATTAAAACTTGGGTTGAAAAGTTACTTAATTTGGGCACAGAAACTGCAAATGTAAACAAATTTCGCTTAGTACACGTTTCTGCAAATAACTCGTATAGCAGACATGCTGGAAAAAAACGGACTACATATAGAACAACTATTCATATTCAAATTTTTAAGTCAGTCTCTTCCCCAATTCAGTAGTTAATTTTGCGGTTTGCAGCGAGATTTAAAATTCTTGATAGATTCTTCCAATTTTGCAGTTTATTTTGAGTCCAGCGGAACATCCGCCACATGCCTATGAGATGAGTACAAAGGCTAAATCAATATTTCAGCGATGTAATTCTTAAGTTGTATAATAATATAGTTGTTTGCTTTGAAATAGATGAAGAGACAATATTTCAAAAATAAATCAATGAACTAAAGCTGATAACCTTTCCTTTAGGTAGTGAGCTGACCTTGGTATGTCAACTGATAGGCATATTTTTTTAAGAAAAATAAATAGTCATTGACAATGAATTTATATATATATATTATAGCTGGGAAGAACATTGATTATTGTTTTTATATATGTACTTTCTTATTATCATCATAAAAAAAACTAATGAATCTTGCATTAATGTGAGTTGAATTCAAGATTAAGCAATCATTTGACTAAAGGCCTTTCGTCACAATAATTTAAAAACTATTGAAGAGTCGCTCTCTTACAAAACTGATTTACTTTAACACATCAGCCCCAGAGTATGCTACACTTTCTGCCTTTACAACATTTTGGTATTTTTTGTTCAGTATCTGTTTGCTGCCTAACCTAAGGCAAAAGCTGATGCAATAGAAATGGTCATACGAGTCAGGCTTAAACAGAATTCCATCAATTGGCCAGACACCAATCAGAAAGCGCCTGGCCAAATTCGGCATATAAAACACTGCCTCCCCCCTCCCCTCCCCTTCCTTAACCAGCACACGATAGCAGTTTTTACCGACTTTAAATTACAAGTGTAGTA